>APFE030581088.1:3935-23838 GCA_000404065.3 Pinus taeda
CCACTTAGTCCTAATTCTATGGACTATGAGAGTAGTAGTGATGAAGAGCACGATGATGAATTTCAAAAGAATGGAGTGTCACAGTGTCCTCTTAGTACTAATTCTAAAGACTATGAGAGAAGCAATGATGAAGAGCGTGATGAAAAATTTCAAAAGAATGGAGTTTCACAATGTCCTCTTAGTCCTAATCCAATGGACTATGAGACCAACAGTGTTGAAGAGCATGATGAAAAATTTCAAAAGAATTGAGTCTCACTGTGTCCACTTAGTCCTAATCATATGGACTATGAGAGTAGTAGTGATGAAGGGCATGATGTAAAATTTCAAAAGAATGGAGTGTCATGATGTCCTCTTAGTTCCAATCCTATGGACTATGAGATCAGTAGTGATGAAGGACAGGATGAAGCACTTAGTCCTAATCCTAATGACTATAAAGGTAGCAGTGACAAAGGATAGGATGTAGCATTTTTAGTAAATAAACAGTCACATTTCCGATGTAGTCCTAATTCTATGGACTATGAGAGTAGCACTAACAATGCACATGAGGAAGAATATCCAATAAACATCGAGTCAAACTTTCCATTCAATCCCAATTCTAAGGACTATGATAGTAGCACTGAAGAAGGGGAAGATGAAGAATATCCTCCAAGTTAGTATTTGAAAAGCACAGTTGATCATAGTGTGGATAACATTCCCCTTAATGATGATGAAAATTCTTATACAAATGATGATCCAATGATCACTATGTTGCCAAGAAATATTGTATCAAGGAGTAGGGGTAGACCTTTTCATATCAATGTAAGATGTTATAGTTATACAAGGGGTAGACCTTTTCATTTCAAGTGAATGTTGTAAAAAAGATTGCTTGAAACAAATGCATTTCAAATTTTCATTAGAGAGAAGGAAGAGATATTTTTCAATGAATAAAAGCATGCAAAATTCATATTTAATTGGGTTCATGCAATCTACATTGTCAGGTTATGATTATCATATTGGGTCTTTATTTATTTGTAGAAAGGCTTTCAAAATATTTCATTCATTGGGGAATTTTTGTCTCTCGAGAATTCAAGAAAATTTAAAAAGGGATCCCACATTTTATTCAGAAGTACATCATAAAAGATAGTTTGGGCCATTATCAAATACTGTAACGTTATGGATGAAATATTTCCTTTCAAAGCATGGAGAGTGTATTCCAAATATAGAGACAATACATATTCTAGATGATTTTTCAAGATGAGAAATCTACAACTTATACAAAGAATATGCAGAAGGTGTTGAGGGACATGGCCGGTTTATTACATATCAATATTTTGTGAAGGTATGGAAGAAAGAATTCAACAATGTCCATATTCCTAAGAAGACAAGGATGGGGATTTGCGGTACATGTGCTTCTCTTAAATAAAAAGGGGACAAATGTGAAGGTTTAGAAAAAGGTAAGCATTCATAACTTCAACTTTTAAAATTGTATAGTCATCGACTATGAACACATATTTCTTAATGGATTTCGTTTATCTTGTGTAGATTCAATTGTCAAAGAACTTTAGGAGCATCGAAAAAAACAAACAAGTGAAAGGAAAAAGTTGTACAAGCATCGAAAGAAGTGTTATGATAATTCGAATAAATATTTGGGTTTGATAATTTATGGTATGGACTAGAAGAAAACATTTTTATCACATTTTGTTTGCTCAACCAAAAATTTACAGGAGGAAAATTTTATTCAGTATCACCTGGTCGGTTGTATGGTATTTAACTGGAAAATGTTGCCAAGGGTATACTTCACAGCTCCAAATATTCATAATGATGCAAATCTGACAATAACCATAATTCATGATGTGATTTCTCATTAGTCTGGTAATCTTCCTAGAGTTTTATATCTACAATTGGACAACACTTGTCATGAAAACAAAAATCACGTTGTTTTTGGATATCTAAACATGCTTGTTGAACAGAGAATTTTTCAGAAGGTAAAGGTTGGTTTCCTTCTTGTTGGGCACACTCATGAGCATATTGATCAAATGTTCAGTTGTTTTTTATTCACATTGAGGAGGAAGGAAGTTGGGAGTTTGCCCTCATTAATTGAATGTATTAATAAATCATACATGCCAGAGCCTACTTTTGATGTGTTGGAAGAAACTGTTAACATGAGAAGGTTTATTCTAGGATCGCATGGTGTGGAGAAATGCATTGAATAAATTAATGACATTGTCTTCCAACATCAATTTCGTATCAAAAAACTGATGGGAAAACACTAATATGGGGCAAGAAGTATTCAACTATTGCAGAATGGGCACCATCATCAAGTTTAGAATTTTTGAGGTTCATTCCAGATCATCCAATATTTACATCAAAAATATTGTTATTACAATCAATTGGTGAAGTTCATAATGCATGAAGACAGAATAGAGATATAAATTATTCTGATTTCCTAGAAAAAATTAAAAAATGTATTAGATATATATATGAGTACATTGAGTTTGGTTGTAGTCATTTTTCAATAATCAAAGTGATATCATTTCAACAACAACAAATGAAGATATACCTTTGAAAAATCCATTTATTTGGCCACAAAATGTGTCGAATGAACATGAGGAAATAAACATTATTGAACAACAACAATCTCAAGGTATTATTAATTTTTCGCAGTAAGAGGAAAGGGAGATGTATATTGGTTCCGAAAGATCTCGTGCACAACATGAAGCCATGGAAGACCTTTACAAGGGTTCAGTACAGGAAATTAAGGAGGGTTGCATGATCATAGTGCTAGCATATGGAGATCCCAATGGCTATCCATTATGGGTTGCTAAATTTATAAAGGTTTTTATAGAAAATGAGGATGTTACAGGTGTTGAAGTACATTGGTATGCCACAAATACACACCAATTCAATGGTGTGTATAAGCCAGAGATGGTAGTTGACAAAAAAAGACAGAAAGAGAAAATGAAAGGGTACAAATATAAATCGCCACCCCATAGACATCTTTAAATTGGAGGATGTTGACATACTTGTTTATGACTTCAATTTAAAAAAGAGAGGAACTCTTCGCTTCAAGACGATATAGATTCTGAAAAGGTTGTTACTAGAAGGAATAATGTTGGGATGGGAGTATGATGAAACCAGTCATAGATCTAGAATAATTTTGAAACCTGAAATGGTGGGCATGCATGCGGACTTAGATGGGGCACTAGTTGATGAAAGAGAAGAATATGGAACATCTTCATCAACATCCAGTCACTCATCTAGAAATGTGAATTCTAATGGTGTGCAAGAAAATATGAGTTATTCTAAATAATTGTTTAAGACAGTTTATATCACTGATGTTTGCATTGTATCTTGAAATAAAAATTTTAATTTCCATATGGGGTTAAATCAAGTTATGAGTCACTTTTATGTTGTTGGAGTACATGTCTTAATTATGATAATTTTTATTGTTTAGAATATCTACAATGCAACATTAAATTAGAGATATAATGTATGTTTCATTCAATATACAAATAATCACATTTTATTTAATTTAGTCATGTAATTTGGTCAAAATGTCATGATTTTTTAATTTTATGTTTGAAAAAATTCCAATTTCTTCTCAATCTAGCATGTTATGGTTGAAACATTTTGAATTTATACTTAGGAAAGAAAAATTTTGTTCTACCAAAAACATTAGTGTGTCTTTTTCCTCATAAACAACTTTTTTTTGCACATAAAAATTCAGTTTTACTAGAATTTTTTAAAAATGTTGAAATTGGCTCTGAAAAAAAATCGTCGTTCCAGTATCACCACTTTTTCATTTTCAAGGTGTTTTTTGCACGAAAATTTCATTTTCATACCATTTTTAAAACATGTTCAAGATTGACCCTAAAAAAAAAGAAACCATCATTCCAGTATACACACTTTACATTTTTAGCACTGTTTTTGATGCTTTTCTGGGATTTTTTTGGCTAGAGTTCCCATTTTGAGTTTATAGTTCCTACTTCAAAGTTTACGTTGTTCTAAGACTTCTATGGAATGGGAGAATTCAATGTTTTTTTTATAGGATATTGAGAACATTAGGGAAACTATTTGGTTGGGTCCTGAGACATACTTCTAGGTCAAGGGTTGCAAGGCCCTATTGGTGGTGAAACATAGTATATTGATTTCATTTTTTCACCTTCCCTTTTATAAGTTGTCTTTATCTCCAATATTGCTGGAAAACTCTTTGTTGAATGCTTCCTTACGCAAATTAGACAAATTTCAATACTATCTAAAGAATATTCACATAAAGGAAGCTTTTTTCTACTCTAAGGAAAAATATAGATAATACTTCACTCTATTATTCTTACCTCTTTTTATTTCTTAATGCATCAGCTTGAGAACCAATGATATTTAACAGATTAATTGTAAAAAAATAATACATTTCCAATTTTTTCTCTTATAACTACTCCAAAGGCTAACTTAGTTATTTTTGAGAGAGAATCCCATTGTCCCTTACTATATTTAGCTCTTTCTTTGGAGTATTTCTTACACAATTTAGTAATTTTATGATAAGGTAAGTGAGAAATATCACCTAGCCCCATAAGATTAAGGGATAATAAATAATCATTGTGGATTCCTTTTACTAAAATTGTTTAGATAAAATTAAGAGTTAGATTACATTACTTAGATTTTTTCATATTATATGTAAAACTCTCTAAGTAATCTTATAGAATTTCACCCTTCGAATCATCTAAAAATTTATACTTTGGAATTTTGAGATCTACAATAAGGTGACATTTTCTCAAAAATCTCATATAATCCAAATATAGTGTAATGTATTAACCTAATCCTATAAACCATTTTATTGCAAAACCTTTCAAAGTAGAAGGGAATAGAAAAAGTTTTTGCCTATCACATGTGTATCCCCATGTGAGACAAAAAATATCAAATTAAAATAGTAAAGAATTAAGGTATTCAGTAGGAAAATCATAGAGGGGGAAGAAAACAAGGGAGATTATTCATTTTTTCCTTAGTTCCTAAGACTATAGGTGCATATAAAATGGGAAATCCAAAATTAGTTTCATCTTCTTTGTCTTCTTCTTCTTAAACTCCAACTCTTCTTCCTCCTATATTTGATCATCTCTCATAATGATCTTCCTTTTCTTTTATTTCTCCTTATCGTTCAATTATTTCCCATTCTCTTCCATGCCTTTCTCCTTCTTAACATTATCCTTTTTCTCATTATCCATTTACATCTTCCATTTATCCTTCAAACTGGTTTAAAAGTTCTTTAATCTAGTCAAAATCACCCTCTAATGTTTCACTAGGCAAGTGAGGTTGTTCTTTCTTAGATGTTTCTAGTTCTTCAAGGACTAGTTAAGAAATTGATTTCCTTCATTGTTCTTTTCCTATATTTGGTTTCTCTAAGGACGATTTTTCTATTTGTACTGTCTTTCTATTTTCTTTTGCAGCCAGTAGTATTTGTCTTTCTAAAAGTGTCAACTTTGTGGATTGTTTTTGTTCCAATTGTTCAATATTTATTTTTCCAACTCTTGGTGTAGATTGTTCCTTTGATTTGTTTTCATTTTTTTATGTTCTTGGTACCACTCAAGGTTGGTTAGTAGTGGATTTTATTTAGTTATGTATTTATGTACCTACCTTTTAAATCCCTAGTTGTAGTGTAAGAATGTATTAATGAACATAAAAAAACTAAATCTAATTCAAAATTCCATATATAAAAATGACTAGGAATCATGAAGACTAAGCTAAAGTGAATGTGTAGGTTCCTACTTTGTGTCTTACTACCTTCATTCCTCTACTTCATAAATGTTCATACTTGAAAAAAAATTGAATGCAAAAGTGTCAACCCTATGGATTTTTTTTATTCCAATTGTTCAATAGTTGTTGATCCTCTATTTTGTTCCTATTAATACAATCTTTAATCCCCATTTTGACCTCTTTTTGACATTATGGAACCTATTTCCATGTTATTTTTCTACCCTATCATGGTCCCAATCCCTATTTGAGGTAAATATTTTTATGGTTACATTTAGCTATTTGTTAGTGGATTTAAGCAGATATAGGTAGTTGATTCCTAAACCTAACTAATTATTATTATCAAGTGTAGACTTCTCAGCAAAGATGTGCAAGAGGATACTGGAAAGAAGAAGCTAGTGTACCTTGGCTCCTTACTACTATACTCAAAAGTTATATTCAGAATTGGTACTCAAACAATGCATGGATAAGAAGTCGTGTGCTTCTGGATGATGAGATGTCACCAGCCTTGCAAGGAACACATTTGTCCCAAGATCTTCGTTCTCTTTTCTCTGGTTACAACATACACCAAGTTTGGGAATTTGTTACAAGTTGTTGGACCAATTATGGGCAGCCGTTCGAACCTATTTTCTCTAGATAAGTTGACTTGTTAACACTGTTATAAATTACCATTGTTGTTTAGTGTTTAACTATAATGAAATGCCTATAAAAGCAGAGGGTGTAATATCTCAAGTTAGCGTTAGAAATTATGAAATACTTTGTCGTGAATTATATAACTCATCTTTAATAATATCAAAATGGTTCTGCTCTGAGTTTGAGAGTAAGCATTGATGGATTGTTGAGGATAGTCGATTGATTGTGTTTGAGATTTCTTCTTTACTGTAAGTTTATCTAGCTTCCACATGTGACTAGGTCCCACCCATCTGGGTTTCTTTGTATATTGCAAACAGAACCACTATGTGATTAGTCATGATTATTTTTACTTGCACTATGAATTGGTTTGGCTTGACTATATGTGAATTGCATTCATTTGATTGTTTAACAATGTAGATGCACTAATGTTCTTTCATTCATTTGTTTCCATAATTCACAGTTGAACCTTGCGTGAACATTGTTTTGATTTCATAACAGAGCATGCTTGCTATTGTATTGAGTTGTAATCAATCGAGAAATGCCATATGATCACCTAATAAGTGAAACATATTATCTTTACATTAATAATATTGTGGTTGTTTTGATAAGTTAAACTTTATTTGGTGAATTCAAACTAATTAAGAACGAGATTTGTCTGGCTATAAAACTACTCTGTGTTCCCTCGGGAACTAGAATGGATTGAATTTTTCATTTAAATTATTTTATAGGAAATTCCCCATAACAGAACTCTCGTTGATCATTTTTGATCTAGTTTCAAGTTGTTTAGATTGAAGATCACTTTCATGAATATTTGATGGTTTATTACCAATTAGGTCTATTTCATTGATGAATAGACTCGTGGATTGCGGAATGGATTGCATGGATTGAACATAGCATACCCATTAGTGCTTTCGATGATTAGTTGATAACTGTGATTTAATTAATTTTAATAGATACATGATTTCTCTATTTTGAGTGTTGATTGATTTCATTGAGTTTAGTAGATAAAGAATTTTCCCCTATTTCATGTGAAGATTAATTTTACTATTTGTCTAGATAAACGATTTCCTTTGCTTTATGAGCTGGTTGATTCATATTTTCAGGGGTCAGATATCAATTAGGTTTCAAGAAGCAGTACATTGGCTCCAAATGAGGTCATTTACCAGTAAGGGTTGATGTGGTTATAAAAGAGTTTAGAGTATAGTTTCTTAAGGGTTGTTTGGTTGAATTTCTAGGTGTCCAATAGGCTAAGTGTTTGAGTTGTTTTCATCAGATTAACACCTGTAGATTACTTAATTGCAAGTATAACGATAAATTAGTAAGTGACAGAATAAAATAGAGTGATTGCTCCAGATTAGTACTTAAACATTCAAATCTTTGTTAAGAGGATAACCAACCATTAGGTACAAATCATTTGTTTGATTTAGTTGCTATCAGTATAGATTGCTTGTTTGCTTAAGAATTGAATTGTTATAGAATTCTTAGTTTCTTCAGGAATGAATTGTGGTTTGTGTAGATTGTTTAAGGATTGAATGGTTATTAGTACAAGTTTTTTTTTATACTTAAGGATTGAATCACTATCATCATATATTGATCATTAGGTGATGAATAAATTGTTATCACAAATAGAAAGTTTGGTACCAACATTTAGGGATTTGATTAAGTAAAGTTTTGTGTGAGAAGAATTCCATTTTATCGCTTGAGATTCATAGCTTAGTTGTTTTTTGAGTTTAGATTTGAATTCTAGGGTTTGTAAAGGCTTTTGAAATCTCTAGATTGAATTTGATTGTTGGGTCTGCTTTTGACAACTAATTGTTTGTAAATGTTAGTGTGCCTATTACTCTACGAATCATTATCAAGAACTGTTCAAACTCTAATTTAAAGCTAAACAAAGAAAGCTCAAGGAAACTCATGTTTACGAACCCTGGGTTGACAATTAATGTTAAGGTATTTAATTTGACAATTTAATCTCTCAACATTTTGGTGTCGTTGTTGGGGAGATTGTTTCCTGGAAAACTAGTGTCTATTCAAATTTGCTAGTCCCACTAAGATGGGTAGCTATCTTACAAACAAATAATTCAAAGGAACTTGTGTTTTCCTTTATGGGAGATAGGTAAGAGAGAAGCAGAGAGCACCAACCTTAGTCTTTCGCTTGGCTCCTTGCTTGTTTCCTCTCTCCTTTGATAGAGCTTCGCCACTCCTTTCTCACTTATCCCGCTTGAAAGAACAACTATAGAGGCAAAGAAGCAAAATACCATCCAAGCATATAGATCTATGATACCATAAACAATGTAGAATTAGATGTACATTAACCATACAATTGCATTCACAAAAATAAGATTCACAAATACGTAAGTATATGGAGGAAAACACAAATAACTTTATTAATAGAAGTAGAAGAGAGGACTACAACCCAGCTGTCTGATCCAACTCCATCCTCCCAGCATGAAAGCCCTCTTCACCTCATGAAAAGCAATATCACCCAACAATACAATGTCTCAAAGAGAAACCAACAACACTTCCTTACAAATTACAAAATTCCAGCCTCTGGATCTCTAAGATGAGGTATCCATATATAGATATTTGCAGGGGGTGAGTTAGCTTCTAGGTTTTTTATTAGTGTCATTTCACTGATAGTTCTTGGTTCCACTTGGAGATTTCATGATATCTTACTCATCCCTGGGCAAATTCAGAGAGGTAAGTGTCATATGAGAAATTTCTAGAAGATTCTATAAGTTTTCACCTAGCAAACTGCCTCTGCCATTTGTCTTATCTCACTCATCGCACCCTACAGAATGGCTTTTCACTATGCATTGCACCCCTGGAGTGTAACGGGTGAGATGCATTGCACCCTTAGCATGGAGCAGTCTGTATGGTCTATTTTTGACCAATTATGAGTAGTTTTATAGGGAGAACTTCTGCGAAATGATGTAATCAGTTGACCTTGATCCTTTAGGGTATGAAACAACACTTTTAGTGGTTTTACAACCCTTGATTTATTGACATATGTGATTGGGGTTACAGTGCCCAAATATGTCTATAACAGTTGCCCCCTAAAGCATGAGGTCGTAAATCTTCTGATGTCGGGTGAAATGCTTTATCGTGAGGATCCAAGGTTTCTCGAACTGGAAGGTGACCTGTATAAAATACAATACAATACATTATATTCATATTACTTTCATGATGTAGCTAAGGTGGGCATTCCCATGCTCAGCTTTATAGATTCATTTTCATGTACATAGGACAGACAACCGTCTATGTGGCAGACTGATGATTCTGGTAGAGCTATCATCCCTTATCTTGGATGATTATCTGTGCAGATATGGAGTACATTTGATGTCTTTATTTTCCTTAATATATCACAACCCGGATGGATGAAACTAGATCTGGGGTCTTCAAACTCGTTCAATATTCGCCCGATGTACAAGTCGATCCATGTGAAAAGATGTTCTGAAGTTGAACATGGAAAGACATCGCCTGATTACCAGACAATTATGTAAGCTATTAATAGGCATAAGAGGAATCACCGATAATGATAATGACCCTCAAGGTACTATAGTACAATTCACGTGGCGTGAATATATGAGTCAATGTAAAACACTATGCAAAATCTTTTAGTCGAAAGCCATTGATGTAAGCCTGTCACCAGAAGTGAGAATCTTGCCATTGAGGCATGCAAGATTCAAAGTACTAAAAGGGTTGTTTCTAAGTCAAATTCTTGGATAATGAGCTGATGTCGAAAAGAAGTGAATTGTCATAGGAATTCCTTAATGAATCCCACATCTATGATGCGAAACAAAGAAAATGATTTTCTAGAGGTGAAAACAATCTAATGATACAAGGTTCAGGGTGGTAGTCATGAAAAATGGAGTGTGAAGGTCTTGTAGTGGGTGACGCGTTAGCTGGGTTGGTGAATTCTCTAAGTGACTTCTCTGGAACATATTGACGAAACTGTGATGGATCGGTAGTGTTAACCCCATGGATGGTACAGAGGACCAATGGTGATGGTGAACAGAATAACCCAACCCGACTCAATCATGGTGATGGAGTGAAAGTGTCATGTTCAAGAGCGACCTGCTACCAATGAAGTTATTCAAGTTTCTTCCCTTTTTCCCCAATCATTGCTGACCATTACCTCTTTAGTTTTGTCAAGATTGAGGAGGATAACATATGCTTGTTCTATAATTTGCCCTTTGGGTAAACTTGTCATTATGTTTTAGCGAGCCTAGCGATAGTGAAACTCACTCTTGTTCGAATGGACAAGTTTGTCGCTATTGTTTTAACAAGTTTAACGACAAAGATAACTTGGTCCTTTTCATATTTAGAGAGTTTGAAAGGGATAGAAAGGAAACTCTAGTAGTCTTTTTTCATGGTATAATTCCTTAAGTCTGAAAAAGTATAAAATAATACAAAAGGGATGACTTTTTGATAGTTTTAGTGAGCCGAACAAGACAAGTGCTTGATCTTTTTGTGTAATGATCCCTCAAGTCCAAAAATATTAAAATATAGAGGAGGGATGGTGCTTCCCTTTACTTTAACGAGCTGGAAAGGCCAGTGGCTTGGCAATATTTTCATATTTTACGAGTCTAAAAAGAGCTTAAAAGACACTCTTTTTTGAGGAATGAGTGATGTATCCATGTAGAAATTGGTTCCAGGTAAGTTTAGAACTTCTCAAACATGGTAGTGTAATGAGGGTGGAAAATAGAATCACTCGTCACAGTTGTTCCTCAAAAGGGTAAACAATCAAGTGAAGGCATAGGATCGGCTAAAAGAGTGGAGGTGACGGTAAGAACATGACCAAGGCTCAAAGGCTGATAATAATTCAATCACAAAGGTTATTTACCGAAAGGTAGATTTATTTTTTAATGATATTGAACCTTGTGCCAACATGTGCTTAGTGGCAGGTTTATTTTTTAATGAGCTTGAACCTTGTGCCAACATGTGCTCAGTGCTAGGTTAATTTTTTAATGAGCTTGAACTTTGCGGAAACATTGCTCACTACAATCATCTTTAAGGATGTCTCTTATTAGTAGGTTCATTTATTAATTAGCTTGAGCACTACTATAACATGCACTCATTACCTTTTTATGAAGGCTACAAACGACCGAGCTACGAGGTTAAAGGATTGAGAACCTACAAACTAAAAAAATTCAAAGGTCACTTTACACTTGCATGCAAAGGTTTGCATACCCCTAGGTGTTTTAGTAAAAGGAGAGTTTCAAGGTTACCAAATGGAAGTCCCTGCAGTTAGACAATATTGTTTCTGTTGGAAGATAAAACCTCTTGCTTTGCTTTGTCCATCGAAATAGACAAAGGTGAATCGTGTGAGCTTCCAGTCACATAACGAATGGAGGTGAATGGTGTGAGCTTCCAAACACAATCGTACAAAGGAAATAAGTGTATCAAACTGATCACATAACCTAGACCGGAATGTTTCTTCAATCCAAGCATTAACATATTTCAAGAAAATCTCTCTTTTCCTCTGGGTTCTCCTGTCGAAGTAGACTAGGGTGCATGCCCCCTAAACTTCATCACACTCACCAAACTACTCGCCGAAATTAGGTGGATGGAATTAAGGTTGAAGAGACATTGTTGATGCAAAGAGACCATCTAGGGATGATGGTTGACTAGTAGCTGTGTTTGAACCAAGGAACGAAAGCTGGCCAACAAGTTGTATCAATCTACCTTCATACGGGAAACACATCACCCGAAAGAGTGAGGAAACAATAGCTCCCATGTTGTAAAGGTAGTCATGGCTAAGGAGTAGATTGTAATATAGTGGCCCTTGGACTACCATTGCATTCAAATGAACGGTTTTCCTTCTCAAAGTTGTAGTCAAATTTGGAAGGATCCCTAATGGTCAACTAGTTCCTTTATTGAAGCCTAACAAATTATGATTCTCGGGCAAAAGAAACGGCGAACCAATCGCTTTCCAAGAAGTTGAGGAGAGTATACTCACAGAAACCCCTTCATCTATCATAGTGCCAACTGTGATCATTTCTTAAACTAGTACTATGATTTGGAATGGTACATTATATGGAAGGTGGGATCCCGCTAGTAGATTCCAATCGAACGAAAGGACTATATTGCTTGGAGGAGGGACCGAATAAATGGCGGAACGAATCTCTTGAAATGGGGAACTTCCCTCTTGTGGTAAAGGAATGGGTAGATTTCGCCCATGTTCATCATACTCTAAGTTAAAAAAAGGAATTTTAACGGTGTCGTTCTCATTCTCTTTGGAGACTATATCATTTGAAAGTGGACCTTCTGAAGATAAGAGTGGGTTGACTGTTGTCTCGACATGCTAACTTTGGTATGGTGTGGACTCAGAGGGTTTATCTTAAATGATAGATGTTTCGACTGACAACAGAGGTATGTTAGTCAGATTTTCAACTAGCGATGGACTTAGCAAGAGTTTCTTGTATCTAAGTGGAAGTTGCTGCAGTGAAGCAGGACGGTTATCCAAAATTCTTTTAGCTTCATCCAGAAAAGGACAACAGTGGAGGGCATGATCGCCTTCACACAACCTACAAGGAAATTTATATCTTCCTTTTTGTCCATTGACTTCACTTCCACTAGTCGATGGTGTACTCTCAACATGATCAACAGAGGTTGATGACACCAGATGGTGCAAGCGGGGAGACTAGTCTCTCAAGATCTCTGGGATGCCAGGACAATCTCGATGATAGTGGTTTCCTTTACAAATTGTGTACGGAGATTTTGGTTTGGAAGGTGCGGTGTGTGGATTTTCGTTGGATGATGCATGGTTGCCCCCTTGTGTGATTGGCTTCTTCTTCTTCTTCTCATTCCCTTTCTTTTTCTTCTCAGTTACTTGGTTTTTAGTATCACTAGTTTCACCAAGCGAACAGGAAGAAGGAGAGGGAGAAACAAACGAAGTAGAAGGTGAGGGAGCAACTCCAGTATCATCTGGTTGTTGATTCAATTGTTGAGTAATTACGGTTTTTTGAACGACAGAGGTCAAGAATAGCCATACTGGCAGGCCAATTGTGATTCCTAGAAGGGACAATGTAGCCATATAAGGAGCACAAATGTCTCCCCAAGAGGAGAAAAGACTAGGATTTCCCCAAAGGGGAAATCCTTGATTGGTGGACTCTGTTACCTCAACCTAAGATCAACAAAAGAATAAGGATCTTATTCTGAATTAAATGAATTTTATGATGCTTTGACACAACTTGCTTTTTCAATTTTCTAAGAGTCGAGAAAAAGCTAAAGGAGACTCTAGTTTCCTTCGATTTTTGATGAGCCTGAAGTGACAAGTGCTCAGATGGACCTTTTCTTTATAAAGCAAACAACAGTAACAAACAAACAAACTATTTGCTCCCTAGCAGAGTCACCATTTTGTTTCTGAGAAAACTATTTTCTATTAAGATCTGCTAGTCCCACTAAGACGGGTAGCTATCTTAGAAACAAACAATTCAAAGGAACTTGTGTTTTCCTTTATGGGAGATAGATAAGAGAGAAGCAGAGAGAACCAACCTTAGTCTTTCGCTTGGCTCCTTGCTTGTTTCCTCTCTCCTTTGATAAAGCTTCACCACTCCTTTCTCACTTGTCCCGCTTCAAAGAAGAGTTGTAGAGGCAAAGAAGCAAAATACCATCAAAGCATAGAGATCTATAATACCATAAACAATGTAGAATCAGATGTACATTAACCATACAATTGCATTCACAGAAACAAGATTCAGAAATACGCAAGTATATGGAGGAAAACTCAAATAACTTTATTGATAGAAGTAGAAGAGAGGATTACATCCTAGCTGTCTGATCCAACGCCATCCTCCCGGCATGAAAGCCCTCTTCACCTCATGAAGAGCAAGATCACCCAACAATATAATGTCTCAATGAGAAACCAATAACACTTCCTTACAAATTAGAAAATTCCAGCCTCTGGATCTCTGGGATGAGGGATCCACATATAGATATTTGCAGGGGGGTGAGTTAGCTTCTGGGTTTTTTATTAGTGTCATTTCATTGATAGTTCTTGGTTCCACTTGGAGATTTCATGATCTCTTACTCATCCCTGGGTGAATTTAGAGAGGTAAGTGTCATATGAGCAATTTCTACAAGATTCTCTGAGTTTCTACCTAGCAAACTACCTCTTCCATTTGTCTGTTCTCACTCATCACACCCTACGAAAGGGATTTTTAGTATGCATCACACCCCTGGTGTGTAACAGGTGAGATGCATCGCACCCTTAGCATGGAGCAGTTTGTATGGTTTAGTTTTGACCAGTTCTGAGTAGTTTTTCAAGGAGAACTTCTAGGAAATGATGTAATTAGTTGACCTTGATCCTTTAGGGTATGAAACAACACTTTTAGGGGTTTAAGAGCCCTTGGTTTATCGACATATGTGATTTGGGTTACAGTGCCCAAATATGTCTATAACAGAGATTGTCATTTCTTATTCAGGTAATTATTATCATCTGAATTTCAGGGTCTAGCAGTGTTGTCAGAGGGTAGAGAGAGAATAGTAAGACGTGAGTGAAGATCCATGCATCTTCTTTTGTTGGGGTTTCTCCAATGTCTAATCGATCACCAGTCCTTGAATATTTGTTTATTTCCTTTATATTTATGTGTAGGAGTGCAGGTAGACCTAGGGATAGTAACGGTAGATTTATTTCCAGTTCTAGATTTCCTTTAGGTTTTGGATCAATTAATATACCTATTCTCACCATTGCTAATGGATATGCAGGATTGAGACAAGAAGGAGGAAGTGTTATGCTAATGTGGTTTCAGACCAGGAATTCCTAAATCAAGGAGAAATGATCATTCAACAGATTGTCTACGAAAAGCCTGTGGAGGAACCAGTATAACAACAAAATCTCATGTACGAGCAATAAACCAACATCTACCATGTTCCAATACCCCTAGGCCACCCCATAATCAGCAAACCTCAGCGGGTGTTGGTCACAAAAATCGATCACCTAGATGGAGAGGAAAGACACAACAATGAACATCAATAAGAGGGAGAAGGCCCTCGATGCAACGGGAATCTCTTTGGAGGAGGAAATAAAGGCAAGGAAGAAGTCACCGTTGGATTCCCTCTCTTAGATGTGACATGTGACATCAAAATGAGGAGCATTCCAATGGCATCTCTCCCATTTTTCTATGGTAAATCGTCTAAAGATCCCGATGCCTTTTGTTTTTGAATTCGATATTCTATGTCGCAATTATAATTATTATGAAGATGCTCATAAACTCAAATTGTTTCCCGCCAAATTAAAATATGCAGCCCTTAGGTGGTTCATGAGTCTAGCGCAACACACTATACACACATGGGATGGCATGAGATCAATTTTTCTTTAAAAATATCGAGACTTTTGTAAGAGTAGAGACATCAATGATATCCTTAGGATCTAGTAAAATGAAGAAAAAAATCTAGAAGAGTATCTTGAATGGTTCCTATACAATGTCCACAAATCGTGTGGTTCCAAACTAGATGAAAAGATTATCAGAATTGCTTTCCTAAAAGGGTTGAGAGATGATTGTATTGAAACATTAAACCCTCTCAGTGGCAGAGACATTTATGAAAAGCAATTTTCTGAAGTCATTGAGATGTGTCATACTTACTTTGGAAGCCAAGCCAAAATAGTTAAAAAGCTTCGAGAACTTAGAGACAACTCTAGAGACTATGTGCAAAAGAAAACTGCGGCTAATGCTATTACAAGAGTCGAGCTAGGGAACCTATTAGAAAATTTTAAAAATGATATCCTAAACACAATCAGTGACCAGCTCGACACCATGAAAATTAAACAAAAGCAAGAAGTTGAGAAGGCGGCCATGGCTGTCTTTTGTTCCAAGTGTAGGCGTAAACATGCAGAAAGGGAGTGTTCATTAAACACCATCGAGTTTTGTGGAGTATATACCTTAGAACACCCAACCATGAAGTGCCCATCACTTCTCAGCTTACAAGCCATCTAGAAGGGGAATGCTGAAATTATCGACCAATCACAAGCAGCCAAGGGACCCACCTAGAGAGGCCAAAGTTAGAATCTGTTCCTAGATTGAAATATTCAAGGTTATATCTAGACTCAGCCATGGACCTTTCCCACATCCTATCCTCGGGTTGCTCAGCAACCACAAAATACTGCCTGGGGCCAAAATTGGAGGTCAAACCCTTATACCAACAACTATCAACCTCCACCTCAACTCTATGCGCCCTATCCAAACATGCCAAGTACTTCATATAACCAAGCCACACAAACCAATTAGCAAGTGTATAACCCTAGTATGTATCAACAACCTATGCTACCACCACCTCCTTTACATCAATTGTTACCTGCACCTACTAACACCTCATCTTCGTAGGCACCAGCCATCGTAAACCCACCATGACCAACACTGCTGCCTACACAACCCGTACCTAACCCTAATCACAATAGGTTACCTTAACCCATATAAAACATAGACATACAACTCTTTCCTACATACATGATCACTACCATTCCTCTAAATGAAATTCAATTACGATCAGGAAGGACAATTAACGAAGGAAAACCAGTTGTCATCATCCAGGAAGAGGTACCCTCCACATCATTCAAAAATCATTCACCAAACAAAAAACAACAACAGAAAGAAGAATAATCACCTGAACCACCATACCCGAAAAGACTGCTAGTAAAGAAATAGGAAGTCCCACTTGAACATGACATGGAAAATGAACTTAGGAATGTTTGTATTAAAATCCCACTTTTACAAGCAATTAGAGACATTCCCATATACACTAAAATTGTCAAAGACCTCTGCATTAAGAAGCCAGGAAGAAAGGGGCATAAGAACCAAAATGTCAAAATCATGAGTCAGATGTCCACAATGATCTATGACATGCCTACCAAATATAATGACCCCGGGAATCCCATTGTCACTATTGAAATAAATGGAGTATCTCTCCCTAACACCCTGGTAGATTTAGGAGTGGCCATAAATGCAATGACTTATGAAACAATGATGTCTCTACATCTACCTGGACAGAAAACCACCCATATCCTCTTAGAGATGGCAGATAAATCTGTTGTGAAACCAATAGGATCCTTGGAAGACATAGTAGTCATTATTGTCTCTTGACAATACCCTACAGATTTTGTAGTCATTTCCTCCAAAACCTCCAGACCTAGACACCCTGTGTTCCTTGGAAAGCCATCATTAGAAACTGTTGATGTTGTCATTGGATATAGGAATGGGAAAATGATTATTTCAAATGGTTCTCATAATCAAACCTTGTCCATCTTTCCACCTGCTTAGACAGTTTTCAAAGTACCGTTATGGCTCGAAAACCCATATGGAGACGAAGATTGCATGTTCCCCTTGTTAACATTAGATCAATCTAGAGGTCTCGAGGAGCATTCTGATGAGCATGTTTTGGAGTAGTTCTTAGTAGATAGCTCTTGTATCAATTATCCTATCTCTTTTAATGGTTATCAGCATGTGTTTAGTGATGAGTTTAAGGAAACCTGCCACCCAGCTATCTTTGCCTCATTTGCAGTAATGGAGGAAAGCCAGGAGCTCACCAAACAACCTGTGGAAATATTTGAAGGGAAAATTTTCAACATTGGTATAGGATTGATTGTAGAACAAAAGTAGTAGTTGATGAGTATGGTTCATGAACAAATAGGAGAATTCACATGGGATTACATGGATATGAGAGATATACATGTAGACACTTGAATCCATCATATCTACACGAATGAAGAAATGAGACCTGTTTGGCAACCACAAAGGCATATGAACCCAACATTAAAAGACACCTTTAAAGAGGAGCTTTAGAAACTTTTGGCCGTATATTTCATTTACCCCATTGTTGATAGTAAGTGGGTGTCACCCTTGGTAGTAGTTCCAAATAAGAATGACAAGTGGTGAATATGTGTCGACTACAGAGAATTAAACAAGGCCACATTGCATGATTTTTTTCCATTTCCTTTCATTGATCAAGTTCTTGACACACTTTCAGGTAAGAAATATTTTTATTTTCTAGATAGTTATAGCGGGTACAATCAAATTCAAATCACCGAAGAAGACCAGGAAAAGACTACTTCCACATGCTGATGGGATATTTATGCATATAGAGTCCTTCCTTTTGATATTTGTAACGGCCCCACCACCTTCCAAAGAGTTGTGCTTGCCATTTTCTCTGATATGATCCATGACTGTGTGGAAGTCTATATGGATGACTTCACAGTCTATGGGAATGACTTTCTATAGGCTTTGGAGGATCTAGAAAAGGTATTAATCCATTTTCAAGAAGTTGATTTAGCCCTTAGTAGCGATAAATGTAGAATGATACAAACTAAGGGAATTGTTATAGGCCATCACGTGTCAATTTAAAGGATTCAAGTTGACCCAACAAAAATTGAGGTAATTTCATGTATCCCTATTTCGAGCTTGCAAAAAGAGGTAAGAAGTTTTTTGGGGCACATAGGATATTATCGAATATTTATTGAGAATTTCACTAGAATTGCAGCACCATTATTCAAGTTGTTAACTAAAGATGCTAACTTCGTATGGAATTTGAATGTCAATAGGCGTTTCAGGTATTGAAAGAGAGATTATCTACCGCTCTAGTGCTAAGAGGACCAAATTGGTCCTTACCTTTTCACATTTGTTCAGATGCTTCTGACACTGTGCTAGGAGCAGTTTTGGGACAAAGGGAAGATAACTTTCCCTATGCCATTTACTTTGTTAGCAAAAATCTCTCTCCTGCTGAATTAAATTATATGGTTACTGAAAAAGAATTGTTAGCAGTTGTGCATGCTATAGGAAATTTTAGACATTATATTACTGGATATGTGACATTTGTCCATACCGACCATTCTGCTATGAGATTTTTAATGAATAAACCTATTACTAATTGGAGGATAACTATATGGTTGTTGCTTCTACAAGAATTCAATATAACTATAATTGATAGGCCTGGAAGAGACAACTTGGCAACTGATTTCTTATCTCGTTTGAATCTTACGCAAGGAAGAATTTGAATGCCAACACCTGACAAATTCCCAGATGAAGCTATATTTTCCATTTCTACTATTACTCCTTGGTTCGCTAACATCGTCAATTATCTGGTATCAGGAAAGCTACCTCAAAACTTGTTGGCCCAAGAGAGGCACAATACAATGCAGTGTAGTGCTAGTTACCCCTGGATCGAGGGAGATCTATTTTATACAGGGCGGGACTTGATTATGAGGTAGCGTCTGCGGGAGGATGAAATGCATGATATATTAAGTGTCAGTCACAACGAACCTTGTGGTGGCCATTTCGTTGACAAAAGAACAACATTTTGGATTGAAGATTATTGTGGTGTGGTTTCTGAGAGGAGTTCGGATTTTCCACAGTGTTCATTTTTATATGGTCGACGTTTCGAGTCTAAACCCAGACTCATCATCAGGACTATTGTACGGAGGAAAGAAGGAAAAGGGTTTGGTATAAATATGAAAGAGGTTAGATGTTCAGATAGAATGGCCGACTCGCTGATTGTTAATTATAATTTTAATAATTTTATATTATTATTTAAAACATTAACTTCCATGAATAAGTTA
>APFE030581090.1:0-35314 GCA_000404065.3 Pinus taeda
CTTTTACTTTAAGAATTTAACATTACCATGAACTGCATATCAACACTAGGGAAAAAATTCACTTTTATAACTTTAGACACACATCTAGAACCAACAAGAAGTCACTAACATACCCTAAAAGTAAATTAAAAAACAAATTAAAAAAAAAATTAAAAAAAACACAAGTTAGTGAGGAAACGTGGGTCGTACGGCCCTGAAACGTGTTTCCGGCCGTACTGGCCACGTTTCCGTTTCGGGAAACGTGGCAGTACGGCAGGAAACGCGTTTCATGGCCGTACCAAACGCGTTTCCGCGTTTCGTACCCGTTTCTGTACGGAAACGGACCTCTATGCCACGTTTCCTGCAACATAGGACGAAAACAATGATTTTAGAATAACCCACATAAGTTTTGAAGTGCTTAAGAGACTTGACCAGGGCATAAGCTTGCTTTTCCATGGTATTTTACTTTAATTCGGAATTTTGAAGTGCTGTACTCATGAAAGCAATACGCTGCTCATGACCATCTTTATTCTCTTGTAATAGGACACTAGCAATGGTATCTTCGGAAGCGAAAGAAAAAATCATGAACTCCTTGGAATAATCGTGACTAACTAAGACAGGAGCTCTTGCAATAGCGCATTTGATTTCTTGAAAAGCCTTTATCAAATACTTCATCTTTTGTTTTGAGAAGATAGAGCCATGTCTTTCTAGAATGGTCATCAACAAATGTTACATAGTAGAGATGACCTCCAAATGATTTGTTAGATATGGGCCAACATACATCAGAATGGATGAGGTCTAATATTTAGACCTAGTTTCGCTATTCGGAAATGACTTTCTTGTATCTTTTCCCAAAGAGCATCCCTTGCACACACCTTTCTGATCTAACTTCATATTAGGGATTCCATGTACCAATTTACTAAGAGTAGGGATTACCTTATAATGTAGATGACCATACCTCCTATGCCATAACTCATTGGGATTGATTTCCATATGAACCAAAGCTTGAGGAGGTGGTGTAATGCCTCTATAAAGAGTTCCTTCACGAACTCCAATAATCATAGCTTTATCAATGCTAGAATCTTTCCCTAAACTAATACTTCCTATGCCATAACTCAATGGGATTGATTTCCATATGAACCAAAGCTTGAGGAGGTGGTGTAGTGCCTCTATAAAGACTTCCTTCACGAACTCCAATAATCATAGCTTTATCAATGCTAGAGTCTTTCCCTAAACTAATCCTTTTCCATCAACAAAAGCAACTCTTTCCCCATATCTTCTAAACAAGAAATAGAAAACAAATTCTTTTTCAAACCTGGAACATATAGAATGTTGTTGAGGTGCAACTTTGATCCATTTTCTAGCTTCAACGATGTTGATCCCAAGCCTCTAACAACATAGATTTTGTTGTCACCCAATTCCACTGCATAAGAAGATGGCTCCTTTGATAGTGTATGAAGTTGTTTACTTTCTCTTGTCACGTGTCTTGATGCTCCACTATCAATGATCCATGTATTGTCATCATTACGAGAACCTGTAAGAGCAGCCAAGAGTTCTTGACCTTTGACCTTGTTGAATAAGTAATGGATGACCACCTTGATCTAGCTTCCAACAGTGTTGATACCCATTGTTATGTAGTTCATCAAAGAGGGAGAATCCATGCCAACAAAGTGATCTTCAACTCTTCTTGACCTTAGCTTTGATGCCATGTTGGAAAATCAATGCAAATAGATTAGGGTTTGATTCTCCTTACTTGATAATTACTTGTGAGTTATGTTGGCTTCTTTACTTCTTTATTATCTTATCTTTCATCAAGCAATTACCATATTATGTGTGTATGAAGATCACAAAACAAGAGACACAAGATGTAGGCACTATGCCAGGGCAAAACCCCCCTCGAGGGGAAAACCTAGTAAAAAATTCTCTTTCTTTCAATAGTATTCTTTGAGACTCTTCATCGTAGACAAACCTTCCCTCCACACCAAGTCAACCTCCCAAATATTTGACCTCTTTCCAACAACGCTTCCTTCCTAGCAACTTCGACTATGCAGCAACTTCCGGCATCAGGCAACAGCAAAGCTTGGAAGACTTCGATCTCCCAAACTAGGGCACGAAATAGAGAGAGAAAGACTCCAAAATTTCGATTTTCTTCTTCTCCTTAGACTTGCCCCAACTCGCACTTCCTTTTGCTTCCTTAGACCCACTTCGCACTTCTCCATCTTCCACAGAGATATCGAACTAGCTTGAGATGAGATGCTCCAAATGAATTCGACTTCCTTCTATTTATAGGCTCCAAGTGAGGTCGAATTGATGTCCTGAGGCTGACTTGATCTCTTCTAGGCCGAATTGGTGTGGAGGATACATAAATTATATTTGACTCAATAATAAACCTTTTTACATGATTCAAAAGCCCATGAAGGGTCTCTTTGAATGTACAATGACTCTATAAACTCAATATTTATCCTAGGAGTCCACAATGAGGACTTTGACTAATATAATGATGACCCAAGCATGAAACCCATGCTTTAATAAGTCATTGATACAATAATAAAAATTCTTTTCTTTATTCTTTTGATAAGTACATTTCATGACGACTCAAATACATTAATGAAGACCGAGCCTAGTTACATTTTCCAACATGATGTAGGTGGTAGAGATATGAATGGAACATCACATCGTCTAGAAGGTGGATTTCAAGGGCTGCCGGCTAGAAGAGATGAATAGGAGAAAAATTTCTTCTAGGGGTCACCTACTTTTGGTGGGTAACAATCCCTATGAGGTACAATGGACTTTGGGCTCAAATATGTTGGATTTGATAGAGTGAAGCTCTACGGGCACACAAATTTTGGCTAGGCAGGAAGTGTAGTACACTAAAAATCCACATTAGGGTGTTATTTCAGCTTGGGATCAACCATGCTCTCATGGTATAGCGAGAACTTGTAGTCAATGGCACTTAGTTCAATAGTGGGAGAGTAGATGGCAGCGAGTATGGCAAGTTATGAAGTAGTGTGGCTTCCGAAGATGCTTGTAGGACTAATAGATCTAGAGATGGGGCTGATAGTGATTCAATTTATCAATTAGAGTTGCATTAAGCTCTCCGAGAATCCTGTGTTTCATGGTTGGTCCAAACACATGGACATTAGATATCACTTCATTAGAAACAAAGTCTAGAGAGGTGTTGTGAGATTGCAGTACATTTCCACGGAGGAGCAGGTGGTAGTATTCTCACTAACACTCTAGTGAATGGGAAGTTTGTGAATTGTGAAGTACCGAGATAAGTTGGGGATAGTGGAGAATCCCTTTCTAGGTGGCAGTGTTGAAGCTAGTGGTAGCTTCGAAAGGTCTTCTACATAGGCTTGGTGTCCTGGCATGTAGGAGATGATTATTGCCTCTTTAGATATTTATGTTTTCTTTCCTAAGTCTAACTTAAGAAAAGTACAATAATTAAAGTCAATTAACTATTGTGGATTATTAAGTCATTTTATAAGGGTAAATAATAATATTCTTTAAGTGACCTAGAAATAATCTCAACCATTGATCTCCTAGATCTTCTAAAACGTAGATTAGGGTTAGGGATTTGGGCTTCATGAAGATTATAAATGAAAGCCTAAGGGAGAGGTGAAGGCACAAACAAAAAAGAGAGGCAGTTGCAACATTTTTGGGAAAATGATTTTCTCGAGGAGAGAGAAAATTCTCTAAAGCGAGAGGGCTCAGTTCGACTAAAGAGAAGGAAGAAGAATATAGGGATACTTTTGGGAATGTTTCCAGGAGGCCAATTATCTAGATATTGGAGAGGCCGAATTGTTGAAGTGAGAAGGAGATAGTTGTTGGGGAGGTCAAATTGCCAGAGCTGATTTGTAAGTGTGTAGAGATTGAGCGAGTTGATTTGCTATTGAGAGGTGGCCCAATTTTCTCCAAGACGAATTTCTTTTGTGGCTAGTTTCTAATTAGCCAAATTTCCTTGGGTTGAGTTATAGGGTTATAGTCACTGTATTTTTCTTTGTAAATTCTTTGAGTTCAAAACCCTAATTTTTGATATTAATAAATGATGGAGAATTTTTATGGGTGTGTGAAGTTCCTTTTTATGGTGTTCCTTATGGCATGGTTAGGATGGACTTTCAGGGTTGGAGGTAGACAAGTCACAAGTGTTAGTTTATGTCATTAGCGGGCCCAGGGGCCCTTGGAGATGTTTTATGGGGTCTCGAGGATTTCACTTACCATCTTCCACCATCAGGATTGATTTCACACAACTCGCTTCTCGTTCCATTGCATATTGATAATTCCCGTAAAATAGGGTTATTATTGTGCCTAACTAAATTAATTACGCTTAAGGTGGCATTTCGAGAGGAATACTTAACAAAACACCTTAGTGTAATAGCTTGTTGGAATCGGAATGAGAAGATTTACAAGATGGGATGGTAAGTAGGGATTTTCAGTGGCCTGAGGAGGCATGGTGGCCAATTTACCATTTTTCCACATTAAAAAGATATTTTAATTGAGGGAAATGTGCTCAATAATTAAAGTAATAATAAAATAGAAGCTTATAGAGGGGTCCATCAGATCTATAAAAAGAGGAGGAGGCCATTAGAGGACATCTTGGATTGTTGATATTTTCTATTGATGAGGTTTGGAGAACCTAGTTCCCAACTTCTCTAGCCCCAGGACGGAAACCCTCGGGTATGCTGTTGAGTGTTGGATGAAAACCCAACTCTCCTTGAGGAGAATTCATCTAGGAGTTTCATAGAGCTTCAGGGATATTGGAGTGAGGATCATTCAGGTCCTCAATTGGTGCTTCATCGTCTTTGAGTTGTTTCAGTGGCAACTGTTGTTGGAGGGAGAATGCAACCGTTGTGGAGTTTTGAGAGATTAGGATCAACATATTAACAAAATATTTGGAGGTCCACTCAACTATCATCTTTCTATTTTGTCTAAGATATTTCCAGTTTTACTCTGCATGCTATCTTATAATAAATGAAGTTGAGTCATTCCTTGTGTTGCATTTTCTGATGTTATTTGAGTTTCTTGGTTTACTTCTGCAAATTGTCAATGTATTTGCTGTGATTGTATAATTTCTGGGATCCTAATTACTGGTGCATTTTGGTGTAATTTCGTGGGTTTTTGGCGAAAATGCTGGCATAAAATTTTATGAAGAAAATTTTCAGAAAAATACCACAAAATTTCTAAAAGGGATATTACAGTGGTATCAGAGCATTGATCTTTGCTCATCATGTGGGTTTTAATGGCAAATTGTTTAAGAGTTTCAATTGCAGTCATATTAGTATGTGATTATGTTAAATTTAGGGATGTTCTATGCTTAGAGCAATTTATTTCAATTTTCACAATTAGCTCAATATCTTTTCCAGATTAGCAATCACATCAACATTAAATTAAATTGCAGATAGAACATAAACATAAATCGCAGAAGACAAGCCAAGACAAGAGGACACAAGATGTGGCGCTAGCTAGGGACAAACCCTAATGTGGGGACACCCTTGATCAATTCTTTTTATATGTTCTTCAATAGTTCAGCAGAGCGAGAGAGAGATAGTACATTTACAGCAAAAGTCAACACTTTGACTTATCTAGATAAAAGTAGAGATCATCTCTAAGAAGATGATACATGAGATCAGTTGAAGACATGTTGCTTCAACTGATTCTCCAAGGTGATCCTTCACCTCTCATTGCGCTGCATCTCATCATCATGCTGCACCTCACCGTGCTGCACCACACTGCACCCATCATCACAATGCTAGACCAAATGACTGTTGCACCTTATGTTGCACTGCTGTCCCATGTGCCATGGTTGAACCATGTTGTCATACTGCATGTCTCATGTGTTTGCAGCACCATGCTTGCCACTGCTATCCATGCTGTCCATGCTTGCTGTTGTACCATGCTTGTTGCTGTACCATGTGCCTTCTGCCATGTCACAACTGCTGTCCCACTTTGCCTTGCCATACCTAACAGCTGTCCCATATGTCTTAGCATGCCTGGCTACTGTCCATGTGTCTTAGCAACTCCATGTCACCTTGTTGTCCCATGCATGTTAGCAGCACTATGTCCTTGCTGTCCCATGCATGTTAGCAACATTATTCCTTGCTGTCCCATGCATGTTAGCAGCACAATGTCCTTGCTGTGCCATGCATGTTAGTAGCACTATGTCCTTGCATGCATGTTAGCAACACTATTTGTACTAGTTGTCTTGCTGTCCTTAGAAGTGATTGCAACCTGGTTAGGTCCGTTCTAGGTCTCTCGGCCATCCAAACTTCATCTCCCAATTGTTGTAGCAGTCCCTCACTGTGGCCCTATAAATGTGTCACTAAAACTGTCCACAAATTAGTCCTATGACTGCAGCTGCCCTTCCAACAATCCTTTATTGCTGCGGCATGATAAAAAGGGAACTCGACCCCTTCTCCAACACTTCGGACCCCTCCAAACAGCATCTAAGACTCCTCAATACGTTGTCCACACAGTTGTTCCTCGGCCTAATTTGCCCAACATTATACACTTGGAACAGCCCTTACTTACCACGCTGTCACCTACAACAAACCCTCACTGCGGCCTATAAACTTGACTGCGTTAGGGCTGAATTAGATCAGCATTTAGGGATGGATTAGACCAACGTTTAGGGTTGGATTAGACCAGTGTTTAGGGCAGCCTTTAGTTTGTGTCTAGGGTTGCCTTCCATCTGCGTTTAGGGCTGCCTTCCATCTGTGTCTAGGGCTCCCTCTTTCCTCAAACGACTAGGGCTTCCACTCCTAGATTTCTCTTCCCCTAAAATCCAATACAAGTGGAGAGAAATCAAGATAGAAGTGTGTGTGAGAAATGACTCTCAAGTCATCTCCTTTGATACTAAAATGTTGAGCATATGTGGGGTTTATTTAGTTGCTGACCGACCTTGATGAATTATCTTATAACACAAATAAATTCATAACTCCATGAATACTTATCGGAATCGGATGATCTTTAGATCAATCCTACACCTCTCGGTGAGAGGATCCAAGAAAAATATCAGCTGCCATAAGTAAGATGACCCACAAGGAGTTTGGCCCTAGTTGCCAATTTTAACATTCCCTCTCAACTAGGGAGAACTCCATCCGCCGATCCATCAGCCAGGCTGTATTATCTCTCCCAACTGTGCCCTGCTCTGCTGAGCTCTTCTCTGCTTTGCTGAGCTCTGCTCTGTCGAGCTCTGCTCTACTCTGCTGAACCATGAAGAAGAAGAATTGATCGAGAATGTCTCATACCATTTTCTATTGACCCGAAGTCAGTTCCATATGAAGATAGTGTGTCATACCACTCTTACTGATCCCAGATCAGTGCCAAGAGAGTGAGTCATATCACTCTTACTGACCGAAGTCAGTTTCATTGATCCTAGATCAATATCACAAGAGAGTGTCTCAAACCACTCATACTGATCCAAGATCAGTTTCATTGATCCTAGATCAATGGAGGTCATCCTAGCATAGGGAGTACGGTAGATACAACGACGCGTCCATCGATAGTACTACTATGGTCCCTAACCCCATTTCCCTGCTCATTGGCCAGATGAGAGATACTTCCCATGAGTCCCAGATTGCATGGCTAGGATGCCTTGACAGGAGAACCATTCATCCTGTCCCTAAGTCGCCTCGGGGTATCACAGGGGAAGGCTAAGCCATTCACCCTGTACCCAGTGCACCATTAGGGGAGGGTGAGTCGCCCTATGGTCGCGTGTTGCTTCAATAAGTACCCCAAGCCCCCTGGAGCTCACAGAGCTCAATGCATGCAACATGCAGGACCCTTATAACAAGGTCTCTTAATGACTCCAAGTCGTTCAGGAAAGTCACAAATTTGACCTTTCCCCGTGGCTTTGACAGAACGTCTGCGACCTGTACATCAGTCTCAATGCAATGGAGCCTCCTCGCTCATAGATGTACCATATCCCAAATAAGGTAGTATTTGATGTCTATATGCTGGAGCAATACAGGATTCCTCAACAATCGAATCCCCCCTGGTTGACACAGATGATCACGGTGGTATCCATCATGTGTACAAACAACTCACTGAAGAGCTTCTGCAACCAGGGAACTTCTCACGAGGTCATACTCGTAGCTATGTATTCGGTCTTAGTGGTGCTCAAAGCAACCGTCTTCTGCTTCCTGCTCATCCAGGATATCGAGCAAAACCCAAAGAGAGTCAGCACTCATAAGTGCTTCTTGAGATCCTCCACACTGCCTGCCCAGTCAGCATTCGAATAGTCATGCAACTTCATATTTCTGGCAGTGTATCTCAATCCATGAGAGATTGTGCCCCGAAGATATCTGAGAAGATTCTTGTCACCAATCTAGTGAGGCTCAACCAAAATATGGGCCCAACATGCTAACTGCAAAACATGTATCTCGATGGAAGTTCACTGAGAACATCAATATGAATGAGTTTATGAAACTCAGAGGCATTTCCCAAATCTGGTTCGGCATCACTACCATATAACTTGCGGAAGTTAAGATCCTCGAGGTAGTCACGGGCTTGCAGTTTACCATTCCAAATCCGGAATCCAACTCCCTCTTACTTTTCCAAATGAGAGGGTCTGCACCTGCCAGAAAGAGGTCGTCCTCAAAAGGTGCTAGTATGAGAGGTCTATCATCCACAACCTTCAAGGAATGGTTTGGATCGACTTCACTCCTAGTGAATCTCAACTTCATCAGACAGCTATCAATCCTCTCATACTACACCTGGGGTGTTTTGCTTCAAGCCATAGAGGGCTTTCTTCCACCTATGTACATGAGATTCCCGATCATGAATCTCAAACCCCTCGGGTTGTTCCAAACCTGTGGAACTGCTACATGAGGGGAATGGTCCCCTTGTAAGATTTTCCTTCGATACATCTCAGACATGTACCTTCATGCTCTTTTTTGAATTCAGGCATCCTAGTCACCATCTGACTCACATTGGGTAGTGTCCTATAATAAGTAGACCTCCGATGCTATAGATGAGATATGTCAATTGACATGATCCCTAATGGACCATCCTGCAACTTGATACAAATTGTCAACCTTGAACCCATGAATAAAAGCATCTTTGAAAATTCTATTTTCAAACACGTACCTTTCCATCGATGAATGCCACCCAGAAACCTTTGATTTCCATTGCCGAAATGAACACCAAGTTTTTCTCGCTATCAGGTACATAAAAGAGATTCTGTAAATGAATCGAGTTACCCTCATTCAATTGAGGGGTAACATTTCCCACACCCTTTCCATCTCTTACCAAATTCGAGAGAGCACCCTTCTATATGATGAAGTGTCTTGAAGCACTATAATCAATAAGCCAAATTCCCACAGAGTCTAGAGGAGAGTGCCAATTTAAGATAATGCTTCTTTATCTTATCAGAAACAACATTTGATTCTTCATACCCGGGGTTCCTTGCTTTCTTCGAAGAGTCAGCTATATCCTCGATGACATGCATTACCTGTCATTCCTCTGATCATTGAAGATGTCCTTGGAATGATTGTTATCATCATCAAGTGATGTGTCCCTGCCATTTGGACACTCCTTCGCATAATGGCCGAACTTATTACAAACAATGCATTTGCCTTTCCTTTCACCCTGAGATTCGGACTTCCCATTGAAGTGATCTGTAGGTAGGCCATCAAAAGCTTCCGCTACACCATTCTGATAATATACTCTGCCTCGACTTCACCGAAATCCACTGATCCTATTGTTCTTTCCCAACTGTCTTCGGTGATTTCTCTTTCACTCTTGCTTGGGTTTTATCTTCACCTCACCTCTGATACCATGTTAAGTTTAGGTACATTCTATGCTTAGAGCAATTTATTTCAATTTTCACAGCTAGCTCAATATCTTTTCCCGATTAGCAATCACATCAGCATTAAAGTAAACTGCAGATAGAACATAAACATAAATCGTCGAAGACAAGCCAAGACAAGAGGACACAAGATGTGGCGCCAGCTAGGGACAAACCCCAATGTGGGGAAACCCTTGATCCATTCTTCTTACATGTTCTTCAATAGTTTAGCAGAGAGAGATAGTACATTTACAACAGAAGTCAACACTTTGACTTATCTAGATAAAAACAGAGATCATCTCTAAGAAGATGATACATGAGATCAGTGGAAGACACGCTGCTTCAACTGATTCTCCAAGGTGACTTCTTCACCTCTCGTTGTGCTGCATCTCGTCATCATGCTGCACCTCACCATGCTGCACCATGCTGCACCCATCATCACAATGTTGGACCTCATGACTGCTGCACCTTATGCTGCACTGCTGTCCCATTTGCCATGGTTGAACCATGTTGTCATACTGCATGTCTCATGTGTTTGCAGCACCATGCTTGCCACTGCTATCCATGCTGTCCATGCTTAGCTGTTGTACCATGCTTGTTGCTGTACCATGTGTCTTCTGCCATGTCATAGCTGCTGTCTCACTTTGCCTTGCCATACCTAGCAGCTGCCCCATATGTCTTAGCATACCTGGCTGCTGTCCATGTGTCTTAGCAGCTCCATGTCTCCTTGATGTCCCATGCATGTTAGCAGCACTATGTCGTTGCTGTCCCATGCATGTTAGCAGCATTATGTCCTTGCTGTCCCATGCATGTTAGCAGAACAATGTCCTTTCTGTCCCATGCATGTTAGTAGCACTATGTCCTTGCATGCATGTTAGCAACACTATTTGTACTAGTTGCCTTGTTGTCCTTAGAGGTGACTGCGACCTAGTTAGGAGGTCCATTCTAGGTCTGTCGGCCATCCAAACTTCATCTCCCAATTGTTGTAGCAGTCCCTCACTGCGGCACTATAAATGTGTCACTAAAACTGCCCACAAATCAGTCCTATGACTGCAGCTGCCCTTCCAACAATCCTTTATTGCTGTGGCATGATAACAAGGGAACTCGGCCCCTTCTCCAACACTTCGGACCTCTCCAAACAACAGCTAAGTCTCCTGCTCAATATGCTGTCCACACAGCTGTTCCTCGGCCTAATCTGCCCAGCATTATGCACTTGGAACAACCCTTACTTACCATGCTGTCACCTACAGCAAACCCTCACTGCGGCCTATAAACTTGACTGTGTTAGGGCTGAATTAGATCAGTTTTTAGGGCTGGATTAGACCAGCATTTTTTTAGGGCTGGATTAGACCAGCGTTTAGGGCAGCCTTTAGTTTGCGTCTAGGGCTGCCTTCCATCTGTGTCTAGGGCTCCCTCTTTCCTCCAACGACTAGGGCTTCCACTCCTAGATTTCTCTTCCACTAAATCCCAATACAAGTGGAGAGAAATCAAGATAGAAGTGTGTGTGAGAAATGACTCTCAAGTCATTTCCTTTTATACTAAAATGTTGAGCACATGTGTTTATTTGGTTGCTGGCCGACCTTGACGAATTGTCTTATAACACAAAAAAATTCATAACTCCATGAATACTTATTGGAATCGGATGATCTTTAGATCAATCCTACACCTCTCGATGAGAGGGATCCAAGAAAAATATCAGCTGCCATAAATAAAATGACCCACATGGAGTTTGGCCCTAGTTGCCAAATTTAACAATTAGCTGGTTGGGCCGAAGTGGTGAACTATGTCGGAGATTTGAGATCTACTATGTGGAAAAATTGTTTTCACCTTATAGAGGCCAAGTCCCTGTTCAAAGTTACTCAATTAGAGGTCAAATGTAATAAATTGGAAGTCTAGATGCATATCACTACTGTGCATCGATTTGTTAAACTTTAGGCTAAGTTGACTACTTATTTAGAATTCGGTTTTTGAGCGACCAGAATTCAGGCCTTGAAGAGGTTGCGTTTGAGTTTGTTCTAATTTTAGAACTGAGAACAAATTTATATTGGAAGTTGAGCATCTGGAGGATCGGGATCCATATTTGGCACCGAAATTATGAAGGGCAATATTCTATTTACAGATGCCACAAGTCAACGATGCCACGGTAACCAATTCATGAGCATACGTTGTTTATGCTAAGAATACGTAGCTCGCTATGCGATTTAGCATGTATGCATAGCTTGTTCAACCAGTGTCAGAATGTGTGATCAATTGGCGGATCACTTTTTGGGCAGTGCATCATTAACCAAAGATTGAATTGAACCCAATTTGTGAACCAATTATATTTGTCGACGACAACAAATGAGTTTAGGTCCGAGTCAAAATTTTGTCGATTTTTATTTTTTATTTTTTTTTGTCACATCAAATTTTCAAGTCAAAATCAAATCGACAAGCCGAGCATGAATTTGTTGGGCAAGTCTAAAATTTATAATTCCGGCAACGATTGTTCAATGTACTCAAGTTTGGTGTGTGTAGCATATCAACATTAGTAATAAGATTCCTGTATGAGTCGAGTCAACGTGAGACCATCTTCATGCATGCCGTGGCTTATGAGGCCTGCATTTTATAGTACAGGATGGGCATACCTGCTTTATTGCAAGACTAAGAAAACTACAAACAATCAACGTGTCTGCTTGCATTCACAAGTGAAAAATTATTTCTTCCAGAAACTGTCCCTGTAGATCACATTGGCACTTGGAACGTGTACGCTTCCTAGGAAAGAATCGTCATACGTTTTGTGGTTGATCAAATGGTTGAATTGTAGTTTGGATTGATTTGAATGAAATGATCATGTCTGTGCGTTGAAGGCAACATTAGAGTCCAAGCAAATCGTTGTTTCAGAGAGGGAATACAGAGGAGTCTTGGGTGTGGGCATGATCGACATCAGAGGATCATTTTGGTAGCTTGTGTCTTCATGAGAAGAAACCCTATACAACAAATCCATTTGGGGCATAGTCTGCATCTGGGCGTGATCCTTGCTCATTGGAAGACCGAATTTTTGAATCACATGCGAGCAGGTCCATAATTCATTTTCCGAGAAATTGATTTGTGTTGACTTTGTCGTTGTGCAATTGAAAAAAGGACGAACATTCCGTGTGCATTCGTGGTCGCTTGCTATGGAATGAAGGTCTTTACGTGTGAATTGAAGGTTGTTACAATCACCCTTTGTTGAATAGCCAAGCCTACGTTATTAGCGATTGGGAGCGTAACCAGGTTCTTCATGTATCACTTCCTTATCAACGTGCTCCCTTCATTTTACTTGCCAGCTGAATCTAGCAATTAGTGGGTTGAAGTTTTAGTCTAGAGGAACGAGTTTTCCTTTAATTTCAGAGACCAAGCCACTATTAATTTGCTGGGTCGAGTCCTGGTCACTGGAATTACTATTTGGGGGTTGCTGAGCATGTGAACCACTCACCAATTGAGTTTCATTGCCGCATTTTTCATCAGGTTCCTTTGTTATATTTCTTGCTATGTATTTCATTTATTGAATCAATGTGAAGACTCTACATTTCCAGCTTGATAATAAGGGACACATTTATCATCAAAGAGTGTCATTTCTGAAAATTGTATGGTGTAATAAGTGTTGGTTAAAGCCTGGTTGCACACTTATATCACTAAAAGCTACACGTATAGCACTAAAAACTCAAAAAAATTGTAACCTCATGTCATCATTGGGCTAAACCATGAAGGAACTCACAAAACTCCTAAATAAATTGAAAAGATTGAGCAATGCAGAGGTTAGTTCCTTGGAACACTATGCACCCAAACAAAACAACAAACCCTTCTCTAGGAAAGTACATAATTTTCTCCAACAGAGGCATCCAAGAGACTTACAAAAAGAGAAAGAAGTGGGGAATTGGCTTTTGGTACTTGGTTCAGACTTAAAGGTTGGAAGAACAGGAGATGACCTCACATTGGGAGAAATGGAATCTTATCTTTCCAAGGTGTATCAATTTGATTGGAGTTTAAATTGGGCTTTGGAGCCAACTATGCTTGCATTGGTACAAGCCAGATTCATGGAACACCTGGCAGAAAAATCCAAGCTTATCATTGCATCTTGTTTCAACAATATTTTGAGGATAGTAGCACCCTTTCCTCCTTATAATGATGCCATCATGAAGAGGGTCTTTCAATTGATTGTAGAATACTATTCAGGACCGCATGGAACTCAGAGCTCAGACTTTGATAGAAAACTCGTAATCCTAAACAACATTACCAAATCAGATCCTCCATAGTCATGCTTGATCTGGTCCTTTAGATGTGCCAATTCTTTTTCACCAACATCAGAGAGCATCACCCCATGGAGGTAAAATCCAACATGCGAGATATCTTATCTTCATTGCTAGCTGAAGGTGATGTCATTCGCAAATAGTCGCAGACAAAATTGTTAGCCATTCGGAGGAAGACATAGGTTGCCTCACCAGCTACCTATGAGCTAGCCAAAGGGGTGGTTGACCAAAACATGAGATTCTTTAGAAGGAAGCTAACCTAGGAGGAGTTGACGACGATGTCGGATACAAGGATCCAAACATGTAGTAGGAATGAGCTGATAAGGAAGGGTCTTTTCTTCTTCTACAAGGAACCTTGGGGACCTGACCACTCATGCACAAGTGACACCGAGGAGATGACAGGGGTAGATCAGGAGGAGATTCCTTCTGACTTTCAGGATGAGGATTCTTCTTTTATAATTAAGTCCATGGGTTCTTAGGAGGACACCTCTAAGGAGCATGAGCAGTCATGGGGAGTTCTTGATAGCAGCTCAGAGATGCAGCCATGTTTGGTAGAGGAGATTGATGAGCAACAACTTGTTCCCACTGAGTATGAGCAGAACATAGTGGAGCACAGTATGCATGATGGGCCATCTTTGGAGAGTCAACTAGTGGCTCATCTTGAGCCCATGATGGAGGAGGATGAGCAGACATCCTTGGGACCAGCCATTAATGAGTAGCAGGCAGATGTACAGACAACCACCAGGGAGGTAGTATTTGCAGACATTGTTCATCAGGAGGTGTTGGGACCTAATAGGACAATTTTGTAGGTGACAAGTGGACTGGTGGAGCGTGGAGTTTTTGGTCAGATGAAGGACGCTCTTTTGGAGATAGTGGCGTATCCATCTTTGGGTCTACCCATTGATGAGGTGCACGTAGGTGCAATGGCAGCTAGCAAAGCTACAATATTTTCAGGCAACAACCCTCTCTAGGAGTACATGGACAGGGTGTGGAGCATGGGTTGCCCACTTATAGGGAGAGAGGCAAGGGATTCCTAGGCATATCTGGTTGATTGGTTAGGCAGAGCTACTTGAGTTGAGCATGGACACAGTGGACTCATGCCATATATAAGTGCACATGCATCCGATCCTTCCCACGGGATGGATTGACTGGAGATCATGAGTTAGTATCTTGTTGGTGGCATGATATTCTCCGTTGGGATCATAATGCAGTAGGGACCCTTAAACATGAGTACTACATGCTCTAGTTGGTGGTGGGAGGTAGCCTTGTTACCGCTCAAACTAGCAGGGGTGCTAGGATGGGATCCTATAGAGCGACTACTAGGTCGAGGGGAACAATGGAGCGATAACCCACTGTCACCTTAACTAAGGCTCCCTACTCTTTACAGACTTTCACTGATGGGAGGAGTTCGGGTATATGAGGAATCGCAAGAATGTATGATCAAGGATAGGATGTGGAGTGTTTTTTAGGGCCTATTCACAAGAGAGACTCAATTATATGGCTTTCTTGCTCAGGAAACAAGGTGATATGCTCTATATGAAGGGCTAGGAGGATTCTTGAGGCTAGGGTTTTGGAATATATCTTCCAAAGGTGATTCCTAGGCTTGGAAATCCCTATGGATAATTGGTCTTTGTGTTATGTTTGTGAAATTAGCGTTAGTAGGTTGTGGGACCACATGAGACCAAATAGACCCAAAATTAGGTTAAGGGTATGGATGTGATCACCAAATGAGGGTATTGACCTAATTAGGGAAGAGAAGAGGATCAAAGGACAAATTTTCTTTGAGGTTTGAATTTAATGATCCCAATGAGGACACTAGCCAAGGGAAACCTAGGGCGAGAAATGGTCCTTGAGCTAGGGCTTGCTATATCTCGAAATCCCACTGTCGGATTTGCTTCAAATTTGGAGGGCCTCTATAGAAAACCGTAGCGCAGATGTGGACCAAAAATCTAAGTGTTTGGATGGCTAGAACGTTAGATAAGTAATGCCCTAAATGACCTATGAAGGTTAGGCCTAGAAAGAAGAGATGTGAAAGAAATAAGCTTTAAAGTGATCACCTCTGGAGGATTAGTGCCTTGTCCTTTGGGAGAGATGGAGTCAAGGAGAATTTATGATTTAGAAAGATTTCACCCAATCAAGGAGGCCTTCAAACAACTTTGCATGGCATTAGGGCATGAGAGTAGTTGCTTCAAGGACTTTATACTTTGATTTGCAATAATTGATGACTTATCAAGATTCATTTAACTTAAATTATATCTAGGAACATTCACTCATCTCATACATGGCCCATGACATGATGCAACGCTATAAAAGATGACAATTTCCACCAATTCGTATAGAAAAACATTAAATTTCAGACCTGTATAGCGAAAATCCCAACAACATCCATGTGACAAAAGTAGATAACAAGAATAAGCATGACATATCACTTATATGTAGAAAAGAGTATATCTAGTCATCAAATTATGCCAATAATGAAGCTCCAAGATAAGAGAGAGAAATCCAAACATCAAAATTCATCCATATCAACCAAACTCGTCCTCCAAAAGGGATAACGAAAATCTCACAAGAGCTAATAACCCAATCCAAGTGATGATGAAAATGAATCATCTCACTTCTATTTATACAATCCTCTAAGGGATTCGAATGGCCTAATTTGGACTAATAATGCCCCTAGAATAAAATAATGTGCATAATAACAATACTTTTGGTGACAAGCCCACCAAATAGCTCAACAACATAAGAATAAGCCTCTCAAGAGGGTCGAATGATAAACAAAGTGAGTCGTTGGGCCTTTGAGGAGGCCTAATGAAGTCCCCAGCGTGCCATGATGAGAGAATGGACCTCAAACATAGTGGACAAGGGGGTGGCCCCTTGTTTTTCAAGCAAGAACTTGTGGTGCTCCCAAGTGGGTGTGGGGGCACAAGGACATCGTCATGGGTCTCCAAGTGGATTGAAAATGCTTGTAGGCCATCTGTAAGGGCTAGGATGATGACATAAGCCCTCCCTCTGCAATAGGAGACATCCTCTAGACCCTAGAACATTTGCCAAGTGTATGGTGCAAGGGTGGAGTCGACTGGGCATGGTGAACTAGGTGCATCATCCTTATCTAAAAGGTGAAACACGAGCAATCAATGGGTGGTGCTAGAGATCCATGAAGTACTCTTTTGTTAAAATTGGCAACTAGGTCCAAACTCCATGTGGGTCATCTTATTTATGAAAGCCGATATTTTCTTGGATTCCTCTCCTCGAGAGGTGTAGGATTGATCTAAAGATCATCTGATTCCGACATGTATTCATGGAGATATGAATTTATTTGTGTTACTTGACAATTTGTCAAGGTCGGTTAGCAACCAAATTACCCCAACTTAACCTCAACATTTTATTATAAATAGATGTGGCCTTCAAGTCATTCCACACTCACTTCACTCATGATCTCTCTCCACTCGATTTCGGTTTTTGTGGCAAGAGAGGTCATGATGATGAAGACCTAGACGAAGGAGGTAAGGAGACTAAGGGAGAAGCCCTAGTTGCAGTCAAATGAAGGAAATCTAGCCGCATTCTAAAGAAGAGGCCATGCCCTAGATGCAGATCAAAGGAGACCCTAATTCACTATCCTAGAGGGAGACCTAGCCGCAGTAAAGGAGGCCTATACACAGCTAAAGGAGAAGCCCTCATACACTGTCCTAGACTCCTAAATGCCCTAGCCACAGGTCATGAAGGGACCTTAACTCGCTATCACAAGAGACTCTCAAATGCAGCATAAAGGAGACCTTGATCCGCTGTCTTGATAGGCTCCTATCCACTGTTCTAAGAGGCCTAAATCCGCAGTCTATTAGACCCTAATACACATCTACAGGAGGAGACAGGAGGAGACATATTCTGTTGTCAAGAGAGTCACATACGCAGTTTAGAAAGGTTCCTATTTGCTGTCATAAAAAGGCCTTGTACTCAACCCTCCTAGCTGCAGTTCATGAAGGTCCTAATCATGCAGTAATCCATACGCTGCCCTAATCCACTGAAAGGTGTAGCCCTTATCCGCAGCAAAAGCAAGGTCACTACGTTGTCCAAAAGAGGCCTATCCACATCAATCCAAAGCTAGAAGGAGGCCCTAATAACATGGTCAAAAGAGAGGCCTCAAGATGCAGTTAAGGGATACTCTAAGCCACTGCTAAAGGAGCCCTAACGCAACATGAATTGCTGTAGGTGACAATGTTGTAACAAGGTTATAACTAGGCATGTGTTAAGGATTTATTTAGCCCTGTTGGAAGGATATGTAGCTTCAGCTAGTTCCTTTGCTAGGCTGCAAGCCATAGCAAGCAGCTTAGGCTATTCTGAGGTAGCATTGCAGTGTACACTGAGTACAGGTGGCAGCGTGGATTAGGAGAGACTCCCCTAGGTGGACTATAGGCCTTGGAGGGCTTAGTTGGTTAACAGTGAGGAAGGTTAAAGGGCTTCTTCTTGTGCCCTAACAATAATTGCAGGAGTAGGCAATTAGAGGAATATTGCAGCAGCATTGATTATCTACCAAAAGGATATGACTACAGTACTCTTCATGAGTGTTTGAAGTCTATAGGTGCTGCATTCTAGAAGTACTCTTCATGAGTGTTTGAAGTCTGTAGGTGCTGCAAGCTATCAATGGAATGTTGCAGTAGTAAGGAGGACTTCTAGATTGATGATCTTCTACAACACTCTTATTGGTTGAAGACTGTCATGGGAATTCAGGACTGCATCTCTGAGCTGTCATCATTAGGAGAATGATGGTCTTTCTACTGATGTCATAAATATTAGTTTTGAATACTTGTACCATCTCTCTCTCTCTCTGATGAACTATTGAAGAATATAAGAATTAATCAAGGGTTTCCCCACATTGGGGTTTGTCCTTGGCTGGTGCCACATATTGTGTCCTCTTGTCTTGGCTTGTCTTCTACTGTTTATATTTATGTTCCATCTGCACTTTACTATCGTGTTGATGTGATTGCTAATCTGAATATTGTCATTGGCTGAAATGAAAAATTGAAGTAAATTGCTCTAAGCATAGAACATACTTAAATTTAACATGGTATATGAGGTGAGGTGAAGACAAATCCCAAGGAAGAGTGAAAGAGCAATCACTAAAGACAGTTGGAAAGGTCAAAAGGCTCAATGGGTTCCTCATCCCACTTCCCGGCTGAAGACAAGCTCCGTGAAAGACTATCACGGATGGAAGATGTCTCTTGATCTGACATTGGAAGAGAAAGAAGTGCTGAATTATGTGAAGGGTAAAATCCCTGAGCCTCCATCAAATGCACTGACTGCTACAAAGGACAAGTACACCAAGGGTGAAGTCGAAGTGAAGACGATTATTAGAGATTCCATTGACAAGTGTTTGATGGCCTACCTAAAGGTCACTTCAATGGAAAGCACAGATCCAAAGGTGGAAGGAAGGGCAGATGCTTTGCTTGCAATAAGTTTGGCCACTATGCAAGAGAGTGTCCAAAAAGAAGGGACACATCACATGATGACGATCACAATCATTCTAGGGACAATTTCAATCAAAGGAATGACAGGAACAATGGCAAAGGAAAAAAGAATGCAGGACATCAAGGAAATTGTCGACCCTCCAAGAAAGCAAGGGACTCCAAGTATGAAGAATCAATTGTTGTTTCTAATAAGCAAAAGGAGTATTATCTTATATCGACCCTCTCCACTACCTCTACTCCGGACACTTTGGGAAATTGGCTTATTGATAGTGGTGCTTCAAGGCACTTCATTGGATTCAAGGAAGCTCTCTCATCTAAGAGAGAAGGAAACAATCTTGGAGATTATTCTTGGAGACGATGCCACCTATCTTGTAAAAGGTGTTGGGAATGTTACTTTTCAATTAGATCAGGGTAACTTGATTCATTTACAAGTTCTTTATGTACCTGATCTCAAGAAGAACCTAGTGTCCATTTCGGCAATGGAAGACAAATGTTACAAGGTGGCATTCATCGATAGAAAGGTATGTGTTTGGAAAAAGAATTTTAAAGATACTTTTACTCTTGGGTTCAGGATTGGCAATTTGTATCAAGTTGCAGGAAGTCCATTGGGGACCATATTCTGTGACACATCTCGTCTATGGCACTGAAGGTTTGCCCATGTTCATTATAAGGCCCTACTCGATGTGAGACAGATGGTGACAGGGATGCCTGAATTCAAAGAAGAGCATGAAGGTACATGTCCGAGATGTACTAAAGGAAAACTTACAAGGGGACCATTCCCCTCATGTAATAGCAAGACCACGGATGTGGAACAACCTGAGGGGCTTGAGATTCATGATCGAGAATCTCATGTATGCAGGTTGAAGAAAGCTCTCTATGATTTCAAGCAAGTACCTTGGGCCTGTTATGTGAGGATTGATAGCTATCTGATGAAGTTGAGATTCACTAGGAGTGAAGCCGATCCAAACCATTACCATTGCTTTAAGGTTGTGAATGATAGACCTCTCATACTGGTACCTTATGAGGACAACCTATTTCTGACAGGTACAGACCTTCTCATTTGCAAAATTAAGAGGGAGTTGGATTTCGAATTTGGAATGATGGACTACAAGCCTGTGACTAACCTGATGGAGCTTAACTTTAAGAAGTTATGTGGTAGTGCTGCCGTACCTGATTTGGGAAATGCATTTGAGTTTCGTTAACTCATAGTAGCATTGATGTTCTTTGTGAACTCCCGTTCGGATATATGTTTTGCAGTTAGCATGTTGAGCCAACATATGGCTGAGCCTCATCACTCACATTGGATTGGTGCCAAGAATCTTCTGAGATATCTTCGGAGCACGACCACTCATGGAATAAGAGACATTGCCAAAGATGTGAGGCTACATGATTATTATGATGTTGATTGTGTGGGTAGTGTGGAGGTCGCAAGAGCACTTATGGGTGCTGGTTTTCTTTGGGTTCCGCTTCGATATCCTGGATGAGCAGGAAGCAGAAGTCAGTTGCTTTGAGCACCACTGAGGCCGGCTACAGAACTGCGAGTATGGCCTCGTGTGAAGCTGTATGGTTGGAGAAGCTCTTCAGTGAGTTGTTTGGACACGTGCTGGATACCACCGTGATCTTCTGTGACAACCAGAGTGAGATTCGATTGTTGAGGAATCCCATGTTCTATGATCACTCCAAGCATATAAACATTAGGAACCACTTTATTCGGGATATGGTACAGCGAGGAGCAATAAAGCTCCATCACATTGGGACTAATGTGTAGGTCGCCAATATTCAGATAAAGCCCCTAGGAAAGGTCAAATTCTTGACTTTTCGAGAATGACTAGGAGTCGTGGAGAGACCCTCCTGAGGGTCTTGTATTATATGGATATTGAGCTCCAGGGGGCATGGGGTACTTTTGAAGCGATGAGCAACCATAGGGTGAGTGGCTCAGCCTTCCCCTAGTGGTTTGCTATGTAGGCAAGATGAGTGGTTCATCCTTCTCCTGCTGAGACACAATCATAGGGTGAGTGGTTCAGCCTTCCCCTAGTGATTTGTTGTGTATAGGGTGAGAGGTTCAACCTTCCCCTAGGATGCCCCATGGCGACATGTAGGCAGGATGAGTGGTTCATCCTTCTCCTGCTGAGACATCCTACCCATGTAGTCTAGGACTCATGGGAAGTACCTCTCATCTAGCCAATGAGTAGGGAAATGAGGATAAGGACCATAGTACTATTGATGGATGCATCTTGTACTACCGTACTCCCTATGGTAGGATGATATTTATCTGGGATCAATTGGAACTGACTTTGAGTCAGTAAGAGTGGTATGAGACACTCTCTTTATTTGGCATTGATTTTGGGTCAGTAAGAGTGGTATGAGAAATTCTCTTTATTTGGAACTGATTTCGGATCAATAAGAGTGGTATGATGCACTCTCTTTATATGGGACTAACTTCGGGTCAGTAGAGAATTGTATGATACATTCTCGATCACTTCTTCTTCTTCATAGTTTAGTAGAGAAAAGCATAGCAGAGCAGTGTAGGGCACTGCATTGATGGCAGAGATAGTATGGGCTGGCAGATGGATTAGCAAATGGAGTTCTCCTTAGTTGAGAGGGAGTGTTAAAATTGGAAACTAGGGCCAAACTCCATGTGGGTCATCTTATTTATGGCAACTGATATTTTTCTTGGATTCCTCTCATCGAGAGGTGTAGGATTGATCTAAAGATCATCTAAGTCTAACATGTATTCATGGAGATATGAATTTATTTGTGTTACTTGACAATTTGTCAAGGTTGGACAGCAACCAAATTACCCCAACTTATCCTCAATGTTTTATTATAAATAGAGGTGGCCATCAAGTCATTTCACACTCACTTCACTCATGATCTCTCTCCATTCGATTTGGGTTTTGGTGGCAAGAGAGGTCATGATGATGAAGCCCTAGACGTAGGAAGTAAGGAGACTAAGGGAGAAGCCCTAGCCGCAGTCAAATGAAGGAAATCTAGCCGCATTCTGAAGAAGAGACCATGCCCTATACGCAGATCAAAGGAGGCCCTAATTCTCTATCCTAGAGGGAGACCTAGCTGCAGTAAAGGAGGCCTATACACAATTGAAGGAGAAGCTCTCATACGCTGCCCTAAATTCCCTAGCCGCATGTCATGAAGGGACCTTAACTCGCTGTCACAAGAGACCCTCAAACAATGCATAAAGGAGACCTTGATCCGTTGTCTTGATAGGCTCCTATCTGTTGTTCTAAGAGGCCTAAATCCACAGTGTATTAGACCCTAGTACGCAGCTACAGGAGGAGACATAATCTGTTGTCAAGAGAGTCACATACGTAGTTTAGAAAGGCTCCTATTTGCTATCATAAAAAGGCCTTATACTTAGCTCTCCTAGCCGCAGTTCATGAAGGTCCTAATCCCACAACAATTAGACTCCCATATGCTGCCCTAATCCACTGAAAGGTGTAGCCCTTATCCGCAGCAAAAGCAAGGTCACTACACTGTCTAGAAGAGGCCTATCCACAACAATCCAAAGCTAGAAGGAGGCCCTAATAACGTAGTCAAAAGAGAGGCCTCAAGATGCAGTTAAGGGATACTCTAAGCCACTGCTAAAGGAGCCCTAACATAACATGAATTGCTATAGGTGACAACGTTGTAACAAGGTTATAACTAGGCATGTGTTAAGGATTTTTTTAGGCATGTTGGAAGGATCTGTAGCTTCAACGAGCTTCTTTGCTAGGCTGCAAGCCATAGCAAGCAGCGAACTCTATTCTGAGGTAGCATTACAGTGTACACTGAGTACATGTGGCAGTGTGGATTAGGAGAGACTCTCCTAGGAGGGTTGCAGCCCTTGGAGGGCTTAGTTGGTTGACAACATGGAAGGCTAAAGGTGTTCTTTTTATGCCTTAACCAGAATTGCAGGAGCAGGCAATTAGAGGAATATTGCAGCAACATTGATTATCTACCAAAAGGCATGACTACAGTACTCTTCTCGAGTGTTTGAAGTCTGTAGGTGCTGCATTCTAGAAGTACTCTTCATGAGTGTTTGAAGTCTGTAGGTGTCGCATTCTAGAACTACTCTTCATGAGTGTTTGAAGTCTGTAGGTGTTGCATTCTAGAAGTACTCTTCATGAGTGTTTGAAGTCTGTAGGTGATACAAACTATTAGTGGAATGTTGCAACAAGAAGGAGGGCTTCTAGATTGTTGATATTCTACAACACTCTTATTGGTTGAAGACTGTCATGGGAATTCAGGACTGCATCTCTGAACTGTCATCATTAGTAGAGTGATGGTCTTTCTACTGCTGTCATAAATATCAGTTTTGAATACTTGTACTATCTCTCTCTCTGCTGAATGATTGATGAATATATGAAGAATTGATCAAGGGTTTCCCCACATTGGGGTTTGTGCCTGGCTGGTGCCACATCTTGTGTCCTCTTGTCTTGGCTTGTCTTCTACTGTTTATATTTATGTTCTATATGCACTTTACTATCATGCTGATGTGATTGCTAATCTGAATATTGTCATTGGGCTAAAATGAAAAATTGACGTAAATTGCTCTAAGCATAGAACATACCTAAATTTAACATCTCTGCTGTGGTGGAGGCCATGGATCTCAAAGTTCACCCTACAAGTGCCAATGTGGCCCTCTTGAGGGCTAGGATCCCATATAGGAAGACCAAGTCTCAAATGGAGACCGACCTACAATCCTGCATAAGATCCAATGCATCCCCTTGCCCTCCAATACAACAAATCATCAGAATAGTCAACTAAAAGAGCTTACAAGTCATGGAACCAATGGGACACTTCATGGTGGCATGTCCTTCCATAGTGGGCCTTGGCATGTACAAATCTCTCCAAGCTCAATAGGGTTTGAATAAGGACCTTATTAGGTCATTTCAACCTCTAAAGGGGGTGACATCCCTCAAGTGGTAGGTGGCAAATGATATAGTAATGGAACAGAGCGGAGATCAAGGGAATCATCCAAACCACATGTCATGGTGTAAGGGTAGCTATAATGAGGGAAGCTTATACCTGGATATATGAGTGTAGGAGGGAGCAAATCATGGTACATGAGTTACACCGACCTTTGTTTTTCCACTCTTCTTCATATGCCTTATGCCTTTTATTGATTTTTCTTCACAACTGCTCGGGGCTCTAGGGGATGAGAGCATGATGTTTAATATGTAGTAGTGGATGCCCCCTTAAGGTGGGGCGGTTCATTGCCCACCAGGGGTTGGGACAATCATAGGTTCCTTAATGATGGGGTGGGGGCTCATCTAGGGCCCATAGGAACCAGGGTGATGGCTATGGATAAGGGGTAGAGCTCATGTTTGGCTTTTGCCCACGTGTTAAATTTGTATGTCCTGATCATCTTTTGTATTTTGTGGTACATTTCCTGTTGAGAGTGGCCAAATTATGTTTTTTCTTTTCTTTTTAGTTGCATCAACCTCCGGGGCATCGTTCCAGGCCCGACCCAAGGTGTGGACAAGGGAAGGGGGAGGCTAACCCTATGTGGATCCAGTGGACACAGGTCGACTCGGATGGGGAAAGAGATGAATGGGTCTAAAATGAGTGGAAGGAGGGTGATATATGTGGTGTCGAGAATGTTGAAGTTTCTAAGCTTACTTATTTTAGAAACCCTTCATGCACCTTTTCTTATTTATTCCTACCTACTTGTTATTTTTCTTTAACAAGTTATTTACAATGCAAATACTAAAAATAAACACCAGTGCATGCTCAACATATTACAGATCAACAACTAAAAGAAACAAGAACAAACACACCACATGACACCATTATTTTTTGGACAAATGTCCCCGAAAAAACCCAATGCGGGAAAACCGATGCAGCTATTTGAGGGTTTTCTTATTAAGCAATATTAGAGTACAATCTAGGTGCTGAAACTGGCCTACCCAACAGAGAATTTTCTTAGTAGCTATACCTCACAATTTGAGAGAAATCTCTTGGCTGAAACCTCGAAAATCCTTCCGGCAGCTCCTCAGCACAAAACTGCTCTGCAACCCTAGCGTCTGCCCAAATTGGACTGCGTCAGCCCCTCTCTGTTTCATGCTGGCCCTGTGTCAGCCTTTCTTGGCCTGCGTCAGCCCCAAGATGCCCTGCGTCAGCTCTGGGAGCCTCTGCGTCAGCTGCGCTGGCCCCTCTGGTGCTCTGCGCAGCACTTGGCTGCCTTTGCATGGCCCTGCGTGAGCCCTTGCTAGCTCTGCGTCACCCTCCTTGGCTGCCGTTCTGCTCTCCTAGCACAATCTCTTCCTTCTCTGTTTCCCTCTACTCAATGCCCCTTAGCTGCTCTCCTGATCACTGATTCTACCTCTCTTAGCAAACCCCGCTCTAGAGAATAGAATGACTGATCACTCTGGTGTCTTCTCCAAGTGACCCTCAAGCCTCCTCTTATACTTTTCCTGTTGAAATATCAACGGCTGAGATTCAGTCCCTAATTAACGACTAATATTAGATCTGGCTTGATCCATGTCTTTTGGACCATTCTAACGCAGATTCATATTAATACACATTAATATTTTATTTTCCCTAAGTTTAGACATAGGGACTCCATTAAAAATATTAATTATTTTAATATCTCATGATCTGTTTAGAATCTGCCCAAACCCTTTCTGGGTATTGGAGATCTCATGTGCCCCAACCTCTCCACCAAATTTCGTGGCTAGAGCACATCCCATGCTACCCCAAATCAACACTTCCTCTTAGCGAGGACTGTGCTCTAGCAATACTCATCACTAAGTATTACTCTGATCATCTGGCATCGGTACCTGTGTTGATGCTAGGCCTTCCTGCCTAACATCCTCCGCACTTCTGCATCCTGTACTGTTGTCTATGGTTCTGCCACTACTACTGCTGCATCTGTACGACAACTCCCTCTGCATCCGTGCTGCTGTTGGTCCTTCCTCCCAACACTGCATCTGCACTGCACCTCCTCTCATCATGTTGCATCGTGCTGCCCACTGTGCACTGCAACTCAGTTACTGAGAAGTAAGTAACTGATCTCCCAATTGACCTCCTTGTTCGGCTAGAAGCACCCACTGATGTTGAAGCTCTCTTTGCCATTGACAAGTGCTCCCTCTCTCTGACCTCTGCGCTGCTGCAACAACTCCTTGCATCTCGCACCGTTGCACACCTCTCTATGCTTTCTTGCACTGGTGCAACACTCCTGTGCCTCTCACACTGCCGCGGCCTGCTAGCTTTGCGCTGTCCTGGGACTCCTACACTGTAGCTCTCTCTGCCGCTCCATCCACATCCGTCTCTACCCGACTCAGCCAATCTTGCTACTCCTCTATAACGTCCTTTAGATAACAATAATCACTGTGACAACCTTTAAGCAGATATAATTACAGTAAAGCAACAATAATTACTGTGACAACCTTTAAGCATATATAATTACAGTAAAGGAATTTTTTTTGATAGAATAAACTAATTGAACTACTGAGGGTACTTACCTGTGCCTCCAACAGGTTGATGATACCTCTAGCAGGTTGATGATGCCTCTAGCTGATTGCTTCAGTTACCAAAAGACTGAATCCACCCAGCCAAACTGAGCAGAACCTGGCTGCTTAATCCAGCAAGCTTCTTAATAGAAGCTTGACTATTCCCTCGTGCCCAGAACCTTAGAACAACTCAAGCTCTTCCTGTGGATAATTTCCTCCTTCAGATTTTCTTCCCCCTGTTCTTTTCCTTCCCTCCATCCCCCTCCATAACCTTCTACTAGGTGGTTTAATCAGGTTTCTTGGCGGTGGCCGCCCTTCCATCAGCAGCCCACTGCTTAATCTGCAGGTGACACCTTCCATGTCTCGCCTCCTCTATCATACTGTTATGGTCACGTATATATAAGTATTTCAAATTTAATTCAATATATCACTTTATGGTTTATTAAAATATTATTAAGATTATAACATTATATTAATTTCTTATATTTATATATGTATTTTTAAATCATTTTATTAATTATATAATTTATTTTTTTAATATAGAGGTCGTTACATACACTCCCTCTTCAGAAAACTTCGTCTCGAAGTTAGGGTTTTGTCTTATCCGATTACTTATGATAGCAATTAGTACATTCTTCTTAGGATTGTAAACCGAGGTTAAATTCTTATTTAATATAAGGAGACTATAAAATTGGTGTTTTGAATATTTTTAAGTTTATGATTTTAATGGTCACGCCTCGCTTTAACCAGGTTCCCAAGCTATTCTAAAATCATCCCATCCTTAATCTCTTCCACTCTCATCCTATCCGTCCTCTACTGGAGTATGCCATGGCGTCTATTTTACTGATCTAACCATTCATAAACTCTAAGGGTGACAACGTCAGTTATACTGACCTGATTCCTAGTAGGCATCCGACAGTCATCATCACACGTCTAGGGGAGCGTGATTCGCACAGTCCTCCCATGACTCCAGGGTTTAGAGGATAAACCGTGGGCAACACCTCCACCCCTCCTAGTAGAATTAAGGTTAATACCCTATCATAGAATCTCTTTGAGCGTTAATTGTTCTGAGGTTCTGTCATCACGTGGTCATTTTGGTAATTGTTTATTATCTGCAATCATACACTTATCCATGCATTTATAAAATGTGCATTAGCATATTCAAAATAACTTATGTATAATTCGCATATGTCAACTACAGTATAACATATTTTGCCATATTCTATTCATGTCATTGACTTTCATTTAAAATGTAATTATTCCTTGATTTCTATTCCATCAATCATATTGACATGTATAAATAAAACATATTTATAATATCTTAATTCCCATCAGAAGTAAAATCATTTAATCGTCTTAAACTTTACTTTGACCACTATAATTTAGTAAGATCAACAACATATTTCGTTTTGGTACCCATGTACTAGCAGAATTTAAACATATAATATGTCACAAAATTACATGTTTATATATAATCATTCAAAATGGTTCCGAGTCTCTGATTTGCAGTGAAGTAAATATATACTAAACATAGTTTAAACTTCAAAATTGACACAGATTAGGGTATTTTTGACATATGTCCTCTATATCTTCCCAAGCGATTCTTGAGCTGTCGAACCCTACGTTCCAATATACGTAATGGTTCGACTGATACGATTCCCTCGTTCGATACCTGCAATTCCTTGCATTGAAGGTTATGAGATTGATCAGCTATATAATGTCTTAATACAGATACATGAAATACATTATGAATTTTATGCAAGTGAGGTGGCAAGGCAAGACGATAGGCGACAGGTCCAACTCTTTCCGTGACTTTAAATGGTCCAATAAATCGAGGTGACAACTTTGTCCCTTTTCTGAATCGAATAGTACTTTTATTTGGTTTGATGCGGATGAAAACCTGATCCGCTACTTCATACTTCCTATCAGTTCTATGAGTATCAGCATAACTCTTTTGTCTATCTTGTGCTTCCTTTAATCGTTGTCTAATTTGTCTTACTTGCTTTTCTATTTCTTGGATTAATTCTGGTCCTATTATCATTCTATCTTCTAACCTGTTCCAACTTAACGGTGTTCTGCAAGGTCTGCCGTATAAGGCTTCAAATGGAGGCATTCCAATCGAACTGTGGTAACTGTTATTGTATGCGAATTCGACTAAGGGTAAGTACTTTTCCCAGTGTGATCGCTGATCCATAACATACATTCTCAACATATCTTCAAGTACTTGATTTACCCTTTTTGTTTGCCCATCAGTGTCAGTATGGTAAACAATGCTTAAATTTAGTTGAGTTCTTAAGGCTGACTACATGCAAGTCCAAAATCTTGAAGTGAATCGTGAATCTCTATCGGATATAATCTTCTTAGGTACTCCATGAAATCTGATAATTTCATTTATGAATACTCGAGTTACGTCAGCAACGTCGTAAGTATCTCTTACAGGAATGAAATGGGCACTTTTTGTTAATTTATCCACTACTACCAGAATGGCATTGTGTCTTTGAGAAGTAAGAGGTAGTCCAATGATAAAATCCATAGAAATAATCTTCCATTTGGTCATAGGAATGTCGTGAGGTTGCAAGAGACCTGCTGGGTGATAATGATCTGCTTTTACTTGTTGACATTCCAAACATTTTGCAACAAATTGAGCGATATCACGTTTCATGCCTGACCAGAAGAAGAGTTTCTTAGCATCAGCATACATTTTCTTTAATCCAGGATGTGCACAATATACTGTTCTGTGGGCTTTCTTAAGGATAGTGGTTCGAAGATCCTTATTATCAGGAATATACATTCTTCCATGGAACTGTAAGATTCCATCATTTTCTAGTTTATATTCTTCAAATTTAGATTCTTTTGGCTTTTTACCCTCAAGACTAGATTTCACCTTTAAATACCAGCTATCTTTTATGAGATATTCCAGTACTCGTTGTCTTAAGTCTACTTTGATAGGTATGAGAGAAAATATCCGAGGTCTTCTGCTTAAAGCATCTGTTACTACATTTTCTTTTCCTTTAATGTATGATATTCCAAAGTCATATTCACTTAGGAATTCACACCATCGCCTTTGTCTGGCATTTAAGTCTCTTTGGGTGAACAAATATTGTAGACTTTGATGGTCGCTTTTAAGTGTAAAACTTCGCCCCACTAGATAATGTCTCCAGATCTTTAAAGCTAGTACTACAGCGGCTAACTCTAAATTGTGAGTAGCATAGAGTTCTTCATGAGGTTTTAACTTTCTGGAAGCATATGCTATCACTCCTCTACCCTGCATCAATACTGCACCCAGCCCTTGTTTGGATGCATCAGTACATACCGTAAAATCTTTGTCCATATCAGGGACTCTTAGGATTGGTGCACTGGTTAGTAGTCTTTTGAGTTCAGAGAATGCTTTATTACATTCCTTATTCCATTCATACTTAACACTTTTACGCTGAAGGGTTGTAATAGGCTTTGCAATTTTGGAGAATCCCTCCACAAATCTTCGGTAGTAACCGGCTAAACCCATAAAGCTTCGTATTTCATGTGCATTTTTCAGTATTGGCCATTCCATGATTGCTTTTACCTTCTCAGGGTCTACTTAAATCCCTTCACCTGATATGATATGACCAAGTAATGAATCTTTTCCTGAAAGAATGAACACTTGGATAATTTTCCTTACAACTGATGTTTTCTAAGGCAGGACAATACTATCCGTAAATGATCTTCATGCTCTTTCTTATGCTTGGAATAAATGAGAATATCATCTAAAAAGACTTGTACAAATTGATCAAGATATTCACGGAAAACACTGTTCATAAGAATCATGAATACTGCTGGTGCATTTGTTAATCCAAATGGTACCACAGTAAATTCATAATGTCCAAAACGTGTCCGGAATGCAGTCTTAGAAATATCGTTCTCAGAAATCCTTAGCTGATGATAGTCTGATCGAAGATCAATTTTTGAAAAGATAGCAGCTCCTTTCATTTGATCGAAAAGATCATCGATTCGAGGCATAGGATATTGATTCTTTACTGTAGCTCGATTCAAGTCTCGATAATCTATGCATAATCTTAAAGATCCATATTTCTTCTTCACAAAAATTACAAGAGCGCCCCAAGGTGATATATTGGGCCGAATATGTCCTATATCCAGTAGTTCCTTCAATTGAATTTGCAATTCTTGAAGTTCTGGAGCTGTCATTCTATAAGGCGTTTTAGAGATCGGTTGGGTACCAGGTTTTAATTCAATAGTGAGATCCAACTCTCTCACAGGGGGTAATCCTAGAAGTTCTTTTGGAAATACATCCAGAAATTTGGCTAGCACCGGATATTGTACTAAGGATGGTCCTTTTTCTTTGCTTACTTCTTGAATTACATATGCCTGACAACCTTTCTTTAAACAATGCTTCATTTTCATTGCTGATATGTGGCGTAAAAGATACTTTTCTCTTGATTCCTTGAATTTGGATTGCTTCTCCTTCATCATTTATACCTAGAATTCTTTTCCCATAATAGTTTACCCAAACTTGATGAGCTTCTAGCCAATCCATACCTATGATAAGATCATAAGTTCCTAAGGCTGTGACATAAACTTTCAGTTGAGTCGTATAGACCCCTAGGTCAATTTTGCATTGATCCACACTTAAGCCCACAGATTGGAGTTCTCCTGAGGCCATTTCCACGTGTTTGAAATCATTTTGTCTGCGAGCTGCCAACTCACATTTGTTTAATGCATATGACGAAATGAAACTATCGGTGGCACTAGTATCAAATAAGATTTTGAGTTTTATACCATTGATAATACCTGAAGATTCCACTACAGTGGATTGATGTGCTGCTTGGTCGTTGCTGACTACTGCATGAATTCTATGATTACCTTGATTGTTTGATATTGGTTCATTTCCAATCCTATGCAATATATTTGACGAAGCCTCTGGGCAATCACGTTGAAAATGTGGTCCTCCACATCCCCAACAATTAAGCTGCGTTGATCCTCTTGAATCAGGGCGTGAATTTCTAGATAAAGAGCTTCGTCCTCTCATGTTGATTCCTTTCGAATTTCTTCCTCTACTGGTAGTTCCTCGAGATGTCCATGGACTGGTGTTTGATGATTTCGTGGCTATAATGTTTACTGCCATGAGAGCTCTTGTTCCTACATTTCTTGGGGTAAACCTATTACCGTAAGGTGGCCTCGAGCTACCTCCTCTGAAGAAATTTCGGGGAGTCTCTCGGAAATCCTGATTGTAAAGGTTCCACTAGCCCTACATCTTTTTTGATTCCAAGGTGCTCTTTTGCAGAACGACCACATTCAACCGCCTCAGCTACTAATGATGGTTTCCAGATGCTTACCAAGGCTTTGATGCTTTAACCCAAATATGAAGCGTTCAACTTAACATTCATCAGAATCTAAGTAGTGAATGTATTTTACAAGCTCCATAAACCTTATCTCATACTCTTCCACTATTTTATTACCTTGTACTAAGGTATGGAAGGCTCTGGCTTGCTGTTGTTGAAAGTATGGAGGTAAATACTTTGCACGAAATCTTTCCTCAAATATTTCCCAAGGGGCATTATCTGATGTAAGGTGCAGTTGCTTTTCCAGATTTCCCCACTAAATCAAGGCACTTTCCTTTAATTGAAATACAACAATTTTTGTTTTTGTCGATGAAGAATATTCTCTTAATCTAAAGCATCTGTACGTTCGTTCTAACCATGCCTCAACGCATTCACTTGCTTGACCTCCTGAAAATTCTGGGAGTTTAATTTTCTGAAGCTCCCTAGAAATATCTTCTTTTGATCTTTTGTGCTCAAAATTTTTTGTTTCCGCTGAACTGGTAGCTAAGGGTTGAAGTTCTTCGTTGGTCTTAGCCTTAGTTGATTCTTTTAATGTCTCCAATAAGGCTTCCATTGAGTTCATTATCACGGTCAACTTTGGTGCTGGAGCGATTGGTGTTGATAATGGTCTTGGTGGAGACGAAGATGATAGTGGTGGTGATGGGGATGATGATGGCGATGGTGGTGGCATTAATGATGGTGATGCTACCCGATCATATGTCTAAACCATTGAAATGTTTTCTGTGTACATAATAAAATTCTGTAAAAATTTGAGGTAGACATTCGAATTTAACATATAGTTTTCTTTTTGCAATTTCAAATTTATAAACGGGTATAGTTTTTTTGCTATTTTTATCTGCTACGCTGATCTTACTGGTACCAAGGTCAAGGAGGGTGGTCTCGCGACCTCCTTGTCCTAATGCAGGGTATTTTATCCTAATATGAAATAATGTAGAAGGGTATGGTTATTAATGCTTAAGGTAGATCATCCAAAATTAATTACTAAGTAACATTTACAAAATTAAATATTTAAATATTAAATATCTCGTTCTAATGAACATCATCAACACACCCATCACGCTTCAAATTATTACCTTTATAGAAGGACACACATAGTTGCAATGTGGAATATGGGTCAAACTTTAATAGAACCAAGTAACTTAAATGATACCAATTAAACAATTAAATATCCTATTTATTTATCTAACATAATATTTATATTATTTTATTCTTCTTATCAAAAAAAATTTCACAAAACATATAACATCCTATTCCCCGGAGAATATATGAATCGAAATTCTCCTTTTCATTATTACGTAAGATTTGTATTATATATTTGTCAAAGAGTAAACCCTAAGCTGCCTTAACTTCTATGTATTAAATTTTCGGCATGTAAACCTCAAAGAGTAATTCCTAAAATACCTCAACCCACTTTCATTACCATATTTGAAATAAACAATCTCTTAAACCGCCCCATACTTACAATACAGCTACATACAAGGCCCAAGGGGCACGGAAGGAGGAATACGACAGACCATGCAAGATACAATCAACTTAAATATGCAATCATATGAGCAGTCTTTAAAAATTCACAGTTTGTTACATATATATCCCATCGTTCAGTACGTAATGCATGGTTGACATTGGGGTTTGTCGGCATGACCTGGCAAGCTCACTCAATTATTGGGCTTAATGTTGACACGTGTTATTAGTTAATCAGATAAATATATGGCTTGGATGATGCCACGTGTTTCCAGGTTAGTGTCTCAGATTTGGTATTTTGGTGGTGTTGTCAGTTCATTGACCTGACGTAAGCTCATAATACATTCACCCCCACCCCACCCCCCCCCCCCCCCCCCCAACAACCACCACTTATATATATATATAACACACAAATATTGTTACGAACATGAGGTAATATAGTGCAACGTATAGTGTGAACCCTACGCCTTCATAAAAGCGATATAAATGGGGAATAATACCACTAGTTCTAACCGCAGGATTACTCCTTGTGATACTAACCTATGTGTGATACAAGTTCACAACGAGGTCGGGTTCTAATTTCATAAACTATTAAGACATTAAATTCATTTCCCATACCTGAATACAATCATAGTAGGTGAAACGTGCGGAGCATAGGAGCAGTTGTTTGAATTTGGCAGTGTCGATGCTATTAGTAGCATCTTATAATGTTACACATTTCAACCGGTGGTAGCACCATATGTCTCATGGATGAGCACATTGGCCAAAGTCGCTGAGCAAGAAAGATTTCGATGAGAACGTCTCTTTGCAGCAAGAGCTCAGGCCAAGAAAGCCGCTTGCGATAGACAGGTCGCCCTTGACCGATGATTCGTAAGGCTTGTTTGAAAAATCATCATATATTATTTCCTCCCGCTCTTAACACCGCTATTCTTATGTTCCATTAACCACGAAGAAATAACGCATTTCCTGTAAAAACTAAAACTGAAATAAGGTGATACGCAGAACAGAAATACAGTAACTGTAAGGAATTTCGAACACCTACTTGAACTGCTGCCGGCTCTGATGTAGTTGATGACGCCGCGGTTATTCTGATCCAATTACTGGGAAACCAATTCCTCCCAGCCAATCCAGTAAGCTTCTCATCGAAGCTCACTGCCCCTGTGCCCAGAACCTCAGATCAATGTAAAGCTCCCTTTGGTTTTTGAACTCCTAATTTCCTGGTTCTCCTGCCCTCCACTCTCCGTTTTTCTGTCCCCCTTCTCAGCCCCATCTCGGTGATTTTATAGCCAGGGCTAAGCGGTGGCCGCCCTGTACACCCACGACTCCATCGCTTACTCTCGCAGTGACAACTTCCTCCAGCTGTGAGTCATCCTCCCGTACAGACGTTTCTGCCTTGCTTAAGGTTCAGTTCTTTTTATGCGATGGTTTATATATATAACATTGGAGGTATTATAACGTTTGATCATCATATATATATTAACACTATTATGTTATATGACATACTTTATATTACTTGATTATATTGATATGTACCTTATCATATATATACTTTGTTTTATTTATATTTTTT
>APFE030581090.1:40299-54365 GCA_000404065.3 Pinus taeda
GTTTTTCGCGCATAAAATTTTAAGAAGAAAATTCTCAGAAAAATACCACAAAAATTCCGAAAGGGATATTATAGGGTTTTTATCTGTTGTAATGTGTGATTGATCTCTTTGTTACATTTCTCCTGCATATTTAACTTTTAAGAGTTAAAATAAGAATGATTTTATTTTTCAACAATTCAAAATTTATTTTGAAAAATAAATAAGTTGCTGGGAATAAAAATTGTTGTTAGAAAATAAATCTGGGCTGGTATTATGAGATTTAATACTTAGCTACTTTGTCCAATTAGTGGACTTAATTCGTTGCTAATTGGCTCATTATGAATCTTCATTTCATAAGTTATGGTTGTAAACTGTTCTTTGGATTTAGATTTAATGTGTTTGCAGTACTATTTGCTTGTTCCTTTTCTTCTTTCACATTAACATTTTATTGGAGAGTAGTCTTCCGCAGATCTGAGCATTTGTTATTGTTGAGGTCTTTATTTTGTACATGAATTTCTGAAATTGGATTGATTTTTGGCAAATTTTGTTCTCAAGTCGAATCTTTTTGATGTCCGGATGCAGCCCATTCCCATTTTTTTCTTGAGTTCTTTTCTTCCTTGAGAACATTAGTTAAGCACAATGAACTCTGATGCCAAATAACTCTAATAAGGGTGATGCCAAATTAACTCTAAAATATCTCTTAACAGCTGTAGAAGCTCTGTTGGAGAATCCTCTGATTTCTTTTTTTCCATTCTATTTTTGTAGGTGACTGCAGCTCTTGCACAGGCTGGCCTTGAATCTTCCAACTTGATTGTGGGGATTGACTTCACAAAGAGCAATGAGTGGACAGGTAGGTTTTATGACCCTTGATCCTGAAATTTTTTTTGTCATGATTTCTGTGAAAATTTAAAAGTTAAACAGCCAATCTACGCTTATTCCAATGTTGTCAGCTGTGTTTATTTGGGAACCTGAACGGTTTAGTATATTTTTTTTCTTGTTCTGCAGTCTTTTCTCTCCAATTTAATTAAAATCAAATTTACCACTTCAAAATTTTGTTATTGATGTTAGGTGCAAAGTCTTTTAACCGCCAAAGTTTGCACCACATTGGAGACACTCCAAACCCTTATGAACAAGCAATCTCAATAATTGGGCGGACCTTGTCCGCTTTTGATGAGGACAACTTGATCCCTTGTTTTGGTTTTGGGGATGGCAAGTCTTGGTCTCTATTTTGAATCTTTAATTGAAATTCTTGTTCCAATTTCGCTCGATTTTTTCTTCTTACATTGGTTAGTTTGAATTTTCAACATATGCAGCAATATGCTAGTTGTTAATAATGCATGGTTGTCTTGTTGCACAGTTTCAACACATGATCAAAATGTGTTTAGTTTCTATCCAGATAATAGGGTATGCAATGGATTTGAAGAAGCATTGAGATACTATAGGGAGATGGTTCCACATCTTCGATTGGCTGGTGAATGAAACGTTGACTTGCCACCTGAATATCTGAAGATTGAGTGTTTTTATCATATCAAAACTAAAAGCAGAGAAAGAATGGCTGTTGAATGGTTTAAAATGTAATTGATATGTATACATATTGAATATATCTCATGTTTTCTTATTCATTTCTTGTATGTTCTTTTCTTCTTAGGGCCAACATCTTTTGCTCCAATCATTGAAGCGGGAATCCGTATTGTGGAACAGAGTGGTGGGCAGTACCATGTTCTATTGATAATTGCAGACGGACAGGTTGCAGATCTTCTTTATATAGATTGGTTTTCAAGAACTGTTCATTTAGTCAAAGGAATTGTTTTATCTGTCGTCTGTTTATTGAAAATTTTTAGCATTTTCTGAATATATATAATATATTCCTTACAGTGGGTGTTTACTGTTGTACACGTTGTTGCATTTGTGCAGTGAGCGCAGTTTTTCTGAATTATGACAATGGCCTTTATGCTATATTGTTTTTGTCCTCATTTTGAAATTTAATGACAATCTTCATGTCCTCTTAGGCACATGCCCTTGTGGTCATTATTGTTGTTTTGATTCTTGTTGACCACTACATGTCAACTACCCATAGCAGTACACCCCCTTTTTTTTTAGCAAAAGGGATAGCGCTTGATCGATGTGCCCGTGCCGTTCGACTTCTATCATCAACCTGATTGTGTTGTGTTGTAAACCCAGTGTGCATGTGTAAATTGTAAATAATCTTAGCAGATATGAGTTATGTATGTAAATTGCTTAGGTGGACCTAATTTTTTAGTGATAATCTATGTTCCGAAAGGTTTTTTATCTCACCGATCCATGATCGGCAGAGTTTTCCTTTAGCCTAACCCCAAAGTGGGAATGAATTATGTCATTAAAATCTTAGGGGAATCTTAGTGCGTTGATCTGCTAGATTATATTTGGTCGCAGAATTGGATGGTCTATGAGGGTCTATGTCAAATGGGTTTTCCCCCTTGAGATGTAAAATTGTAAAAGTCATGATGTAAAGTGTCTTGAGGGTTAGAAAATGTTTTAAAATTCTCATAAGTCCTAAGTCCTAGGTCCTAGGTGATTTTTCCAAATGCTAAGTTCGAGGATCCAAAAATAAAAATTAAGAAAATTAAAAAATCAAATAATAGATAAAAAAATAATAATTAAATTAATAAAATTTAAAGAATATATATTATATAATAATATATTATATAATATATAAATATAAAAAGTAATAAAATAAATAAAATGAATAAAGATAATTGCGAAATTTTGAAAAAAACAAATGCAAAATTTAACCTTTTTAATTTATAAAATTTCGATGGATGAGATTGAAAATAAACTTGGAGCGTCATCGACGGTAGAGATAATTTTCTGACAATGGATACTCGAACTAGCCCATTGGGAAATGTCTTCTTTTAAATAAGAGGGTGCTAGGGGGTCATTTGATGATGATCGAGCTCGTGAAGTCTTTGTAAGCTGACACAATAGGCTCTTTGGTAAACTTTATTTTTTTTTTTGCAAATAAAGAAAGACTTTGGGGTTAAAATCTTGCTGGTGTTACTCTCCTGAAATGCTGTAAGCTGCCTTATTTTCTGCATAATTCTGTTTTTTGGCCATTAATAATAGCTTGGTGAAGAGTGATGTTGAACACAGGTATCTTGTTCACTCACTAGGGTTTTAATAGTAGTAGAATTTCTGGAAAAAAGGGCAGGTATCTCCATTGGATTTGGAATTTAGTACTGTTTTTTCCCTCTTTATTAATAGCTGAAGTGAGCTGTGCAGGAAATCTAGATTGAGAATATTAACGGGCGTTTGGGGAAGTTCTAAGCTGAACCAGCCAACTCCCGAAAAGCATTCTCTTGTAGAGCCCAACTAGTTTCGATTTTGGGTCTGTCATTTAAAGTTTATTTTTTGAATTGCATGAGAGATTTCTGAAGTATCTCATAGTAAATCAGAAATTCTGAAAATATTATTAAGGATTACTAACAAATCTGGTTGTTGTAGAGTCATGAAATTGTAAATATTGTAGCTGGTTTGTAGGGTTTTAGTTTTTTTTGCATATGTATTCTCTGGGTGTTTGTCTTTTCATTACAGGTTGCAGGGTTTTCTGAAGATTTTTGAGGGTTTGATCAGAGTTGTTTTGCTGTTCGGGGTTTATTTTTGTTGCAGGAAAAAGAAAAAATTTCGAAATATTTTTAAGGCAGGCTGGATTGCTGCCATACCTCCTTTGTTCATCTCTTCAGCTACTCCCTTCAATACTCAAACCTTTTACGCAGTTCTTCCCACCTCTGCGTTTCCCTTGCTGCTGCTTATCCTCACATTGCCTCATCCGCACTTGCTCATTGCCAAACCTGCAAACATCCATTGTTCTAGCTCTGTTGCGTTCAGCATCCACGCAATTTCATTCTTCACGCTGCATTTCGTTGTCTGCACTTGCAAAACATTTTACCTGCGTCCAGCTTTCCTTTGCTCCTCTCTGCCAGTCCTCTCTCCTTCCCTGCGTTTCTTCTCTATTTCCATTGTAGTCTTCCCTGCTACTTGCGTCCATTGCTGCCATATGCCGTTGTTGCGTGCATATCATTCTTCTTGTCATCAAAATGTGCCCACTGCATTCAATCTGCAAGCATTCGAAATCATCTCTGCCCAAACGCTGCTCTAGCTCCCTAACTCCTTCACGCTGCTGCCATTCCTCCCTGCCGCCGTCAAACTCTTCGACCTGCAGAAACAATACTATATACATCGTTTAGAAATTCCTTTTTTTATGCATTTGTTTATTTAGGGTTGGGTTCTCAAGTTTTGATATTCGTTTTTCACTTTGTTACATAGTTTTAGATTCAAACTTTTTACTTTTGATTTGTTTTAAGCTTAGAATTAGTTTTAGTTTAGTTTAAATGATTCTAAGTTAAATATAACTATAAATATTATATATAATTTCGATTTCCTTTCTTTTAATTTTTTAGTTTTAACTTTATTAGATTTAGAATTAGATTTGTTATCTTTTAATTTAGTTTAATTTTCTTTAAAATTTAGTTAGTTTTGTTACATAATTTTAAAATTAAAAAAAAAAAATAAATAAAAAAATATAGTATATCTCCCATATCAGAAGAAAATCATAATTTTTTTTAGTTAGTCGTTAGTTTTGATTACTCTATAAAAATAAAAAAAATAAAAAATTCCCAAAAAGCATAAAAAAGTAATCTTTAGACTTTTTATTTCGTCCTAGAGTTTAATTTTTTTTTTTTTTTAGATTTAAGTTTCATCTATTTAAACTTTAGTCTCTGCTTAGCTCAGTTTTGTTTTATTTGAAAATATAAAAATACAAAAAATTTGGAAATATTTTGCCGGATTCAGTCTTGGCTTCAAGGATTTGTCATGTTTGCGATATATCTTTTCTGTTGAGGCTAAAGTTTTGATGAGGGACTAATATTTATCATTTTTATGTGGTTAAACATGCTCAAATGTTCATTTGAAGATTAGCTATATGAAAGTGATAGCTGGTTAGCATTTAAAATTACGTGGTCATTTAAAGCATTTAAATGTTTCGTATTTTAATTGCTCGAATATCGTTAAGTCATTGAACATTTATCGATTATCTCACATTTGGCAAAAGTTAACTTTTGTTTGAGTTATTTGATGGTAAATGATTGTTAATGAGCTCATATTTCTGCAAGCATTTGATAAATAATCATTCAGTCATTAATTCCATAAGGCACTGGTCTATTAACTTAATAAAATCAAATAAGTGCTTGTTTTCCCTCGTGTCTCCCAACCCAACTGGTCCACAATTGGTCATCCATTGTCCCATAGGATTTACCCCCCTTAACCACGGGAGACAGGCTTAAACAGAGAGATCAGGGATTAGGGTGACAGCCCCTGGTCTGAGCGTTGTTGTGACAATCTGTGCGACAACATTTTTTGGTGCCATTGCCGGGGATAGAGTTTTTTCTGTCCTTGGTCCTTTCATTTCGAGCTTTTTCATGTTTCACTTCCTGTCCGGGTGGCGACTCCACTTCATATATTATCTACAAGAGTGTATACTAGAAGACATCCAAGCAGTCTGTGCAATCCTGCTCCTGATCCTGAAAGGGCCCTTAGGGTACGATTACACAAACTCTCTTTTCGTACACTTCTTGTTAACCTCGGACAAGAAGCCCTCTCTGATATCCATTTGCTCTTTACTAGTCTAGTTGGGCACGACATCATGGATATGTATGCCCCTTGCAATTTTTCTAACATTCTAGGGTATCCCAATGATCTTCCATCACTTGGGTTAGATAAGTTGCCTAGCTTTCAGGGAGATAATGCGATTAGTGCTAATTCGCATCTGAGAGATTTTAGTAATATGGATGGCTAAGTATGCAAGGTCAGCTGATTACGATCATGAGGATGTTAGAATGACTCTTTTTATTTTAACCTTGGGGGGCGATGCTCATGAATGGTTTACTGAAAAGCCTCGGAATTCATTTGATTCCTTACAATCGATCATTGATGCCTTTAAGGAAAAGTATGGAGATAAGAGAGAAGGAAGACACCTCGTAAAAGCTATTAGCATAATAAAAAAGAGAGAGAATGAAACTGTTGAAGGATTTAACAAAAGGTTTAATGGTATTGTTAGAGAATTACGTCAAGACTGTAAACCTACCGACAAATCTCTTCGAGATTTTTACATTGATGCCTTTAGTCCTAAGCCATCTTATGAATTAAGGCGTGCTAGACTTAATGATTATAGGGATTGCCAGGCCTTAGCTATAGAGCCTGAAAAGGACAAGGCAACATCTAGGAAGTCTGAGATCCCAGGTTTCGATAGGGCTGCTACGAAACTAAAAGAACTTAAAGGGAAAGCAATTCAAGAGCCTGAAAGCGAACTTGTTCTCAAATTGCTCCAAAATATTGAAACCATGGAAATGAATCATAATAAGGAGATAGCTACTTTGCAGAATAGGTTGGTCCAAATGGAGAGAGCTCAAATGCAAAATTTCCAACCTCGAAATAATAATAACAGAAATAACAATTGGAAAAAGAAGGGTCAATCTAGTGAGAAAAGACCTCCTAATCCGTTTACTAATTTGGTCGATAATGCTCCTCCTTACTTTCGGGTTTGTGATGCTCTTAATGAAGAGGCCACTTGTCCCATTGTTAGAAGAATCTTAGATAACGGGATGTTTGGGACAAATGATCAAATAAATGTAGTAGGTAACAAGTTTCCTTTGTCTATGGATGATTGGATAGAGGTTAAGGAAAATAGTCGTGACGTTATGAATCCTTCATCAGCTTTTAGTATAAATAACCTTGAAAATGAAGATGACATTTTGGCTAGGCTATATGGTGAAAAACCCTCTCCAGAGCAAATCATGGAAATTGCTAGAGATAAAGGTTTAACCTATCAGAGAAGGGATAAAGATCAAAGCAGGAATCAAATTCCCCCTCGAACTTTTAACCCCGGTTTAAACTCTGGATTAGATGTCGATTTGGGAAGTTGGTTTAACAATGCAAAAATCTGGGTTCCTGTCTCCGAGATTGCTAAAATCCCTTCCCAAAGAGACAAGTTACTAAAAGCTATTCAGGGTCCTCAAGTAAATATTTCTCAACAGAGGACTCAGGAAACTGACTATCACGATGCTCCCATATATTTGCAAAGCTTAGATGTAGATAACAAAGATCACCAACCTTTCTTTATCACTTTGTTAGTTAATAGATATAAATTGAATAATTGCATGTTGGATTCTGGTGCATCAACTTGTGTCATGACTAAGAGGGTCATGGAACAGCTTAACTTAAGAGTTTCTAGACCCTACTATAACATATGTGCCATGGATTCTAAGAAAATTGAAGTGCATGGTTTGATCAAAGATTTACAAGTTCATCTATCAGTTTACCCAAACATCATGATTGTTATGGATATTGTTGTGGTGGACGTGCCTGATGCCTGGGGTATGCTTTTATCCAGAAAGTGGGCCTCTGATCTAGGAGGAAGTATTCAAATGAATTGATCATATGCTATGATTCCTTCTCCTAAGGGTGATGGTTTTGTAAGACTAAATAGAGAGCCCGAAAGAAAATTTCATGTCGAAGATCCTAAGAGACCTCACTACGAGATAATCAAAGAGCAATCTGACATTGGGAACTATGCCATCATGTCTAATTTTATAATTCCTCCCGATGATAAGATTAAGGATCTCAATGATAAAGTTTGGCACATGTACTTCGATGGTGCATCGTCTAGGCATGGTAAAGGTGTTGGAATAGTGCTTAAATCTCCCCTTGATCACATTTTCAAGTTTGCCTATCGATTAGAATTTGAAGCAACCAACAATGTCGCTGAATATGAGGCTATATTGTTGGGTCTTGAATTAGCAAAATCTTTGAAAATTAAGTTGCTTAGCATTAAGGGGGATTCTAATTTACTTATCGTGCAACTTAAAAATAAATTCACATGTAAAAATCAAAGATTAAGAAATTATCGGAATGTTGTATGGGATACTATGGAGCACTTTGATGCCCTTGACCTCGAAGCAATCCCAAGAGAGCAAAATAGTTTGGCAGATGAACTTGTCGTAGCTTCTACTACTTTCCAGTTATCTGATGAGCTAATTAAGGATAAGATCAAAATGGAAGTAATATTTAGACCATCTGTTCCAGATAATTCAGAGCATTGGCAAGTCTTTAATGATGAAAGACAAGTCATTCGTTTTCTTAATAGTTTGGATGAGTTTGAGAACTTTCGGATAGATTCTGAGGAGGATGGATCTTTAAAACATGAGCATATCATAAATCCTACTCCTAGGAATGTGGTTGCCTTAGAGCAACATTTTGATCGGCATGATGCCACGAAGTTGAGAGAAGAAAATAAGATGGACCCAAGCGAATATCTCGAGATAAACATTGGTACTTCTGAAAACCCAAAGATTGTTAAAATTGGTAAAGGTACTATTGTGGAGGAAAGAAAAAAGTTAACTAATTTACTTCGCGAATATCGAGATGTTTTAACTTTTTCTTATGATGAATTAAAGGGCTATAGGGAAGATGTCATGGAACATACTATCCCCTTAAAAGATGAAAATGCTAAACCCTTCGCCAGAAGCTTAGGCAGATTAATCCTAAGTTAGCCCCTTTGGTTCAGAAGGAGCTTGCGAAAATGCTTGCGGCTAGAATTATCGCTCAAACAAGACATTCGACATGGTGTTCAAATCTGGTGATTGTTAGGAAAAAGAACGGTACGATAAGGCTTTGTGTTGATTTTCGAAATCTTAATCTAGCATGCAAGAAAGATAATTACCCTTTGCCAAACATGGAGACTTTATTGCAAAGAGTAATCGGTTCTGGAATGATGTCGTTGCTAGATGGTTTTTCTGGGTACAATCAGGTATGGGTTAAAAAGGAAGATCGTCATAAAACCACTTTCACCACACCATGGGGTACTTTTGAATACATTAGAATGCCGTTTGGATTAACCAATGCTGGGGCTTCATTTCAAAGGGCTATGGATTATGCCTTCAAGGGGTTAATCGGGAAATTTATTGAGATTTACCAAGATGATCTTACTGTAATTTCCAAAGATGGTATCAGTCATATAAATCATCTTAGGCAGGTTTTCGATAAGATGTAGAGAACACGGGATTTCTTTGAATCCAACTACGTCTGTTTTTGGAGTGACCGAACGGAAATTACTTGGCCATATCGTTTCTAAGGATGGAATCAAGATTGATCATGAAAGAATTGAAATCCAAAAGATTCCTCTTCCTCATAATCTTAAATCCCTTCAGTCTTTCCTTGGAAAGACAAATTTTCTTAGAAGGTTTATTCCAAGTTATGCAGAAATAGCTAAGCCTATTTAAAATCTTCTGAAGAAAGATGTAAAATTTGTTTGGCAAGAAGACGGCAAAAAGGTTTTTCAAGAAATCAAATGCGCTATTGCAAGAGCTCCTGTCTTAGTTAGTCCTGATTATTCCAAGGATTTCATGATTTTTTCTTTCGCTTCCAAAGATACCATTGTTGGTGTCTTGTTACAAAAGAATAAAGATGGTCACGAGCAACCTATTGCCTTCATGAGTAGAGCACTTCAAAATTCCAAATTAAAGTATAATACCATGGAAAAGCAAGCTTATGCCCTGGTCAAGTCTCTTAAGCACTTCAAAATTTATGTGGGTTATTCTAAAATCGTTGCTTTCGTCCCACATTCTGCTGTTAAAGATATATTAACTCAAATCGATTGCTTAGGGACTCGTGCTAGGTGGGTTACTAAAATACAAGAATGTGATTTAGAGATCAGACCCACCAAGCTAGTTAAAGGCCAAGGTTTGGCTCAAATGTTGACTGAAAGTAACGAAAAGACTCTTGGTTTGTTTTGTCTTAGCGATCTATCTTCGCCGAAGTTGCAAAGATTAGGAGAACATGAGTGGTACAAGGCCATTGTTTATTACTTGATGAATCTTACATGTCCTAGCCATTTAGTTGCGCATAAGAGAAGGGCTCTTAGACTAAAAGCCACTAAGTATTGCCTTATGAAGGATGGCCTTGGGTGGAGAAATCCTGAGGGCATAGTGGTTAGGTGTGTTGATGACATTGAGTTCAAGAAATTAATCTTTGAGTTTCATTCAGGATTTTGTGGTGGTCATTATGCTGCTAGAACTACCGCCCACAAAATTCTGAGAGCTAGTTATTATTGGCTTTCAATTTTTTCTGATGTGCATAAGTTTGTTAGAACTTGTCAAGCCTGTCAACTATTCACTGGGAAACAGAAGCTTGCTGCCCTGCCCCTACAACCTGTCATTGTAGAGGCACCTTTTCAGCATTGGGGTCTGGACTTCATCGGGAAGTTCCATGAAAATTCTAGCAATGACTACTCATGGATTTTGACTGCTACTGATTATTTCACTAAATGGGTTGAAGCCATTCTTGTTAAGAATGCCACTGAAAAGGTTATTACGGATTTCATTGAAAATAATATTATTACTAGACTTGGTGTCCCTGCTAAGATCACTACTGATAATGCCAAGGCTTTTAGTTCTTCAGAGTTTTCATCTTTCTGTTTCAAATATGGCATTATGTTATCTCATTCATCAAATTACTATCCACAGGGTAATGGTCTGGCTGGGTCAAGTAACAAAAATCTCATAACCATTATCAATAAGATAGTAGGAGATAATAAGAGATCATGAGATAGCAAAATCAAGTATGCTTTATGGGCAGATAGGATCACTAAGAAGAAAGCTACTGGTAAATCTCCTTTTGAATTAGTTTATGGCTTGGATGTAACCTTACCTGTGCATCTGAAATTGCTAGCTTATCATCTCCTTCAGCATTTTTCTACTAATAAAGATGTTGTTCAGAATAGAATAGATCAGATTGTGGAGTTAGATGAAGCTCATAGGACAGCTTTTGATGCTATATGTAAAAATCAATCTAACATTAAGAAAAGCTTTGATAAATTCTTTCGATCTAGATCTTTGCAGGTGGGAGATATGGTGCTTTTTTGGGGTTGCAAGAATGAAAAACTAGGAAAACATAAGAAGTTCGACAGTTTGTGGCTGGGATCGTACATCATTCAAGATATAGCCGGACCAAACTCATTCCACTTGAGTAGATTGGATGGCGAACCACTTGATCTACCTGCAAATGGCCAAATGCTCAAGCTATTCTTCAAGGATGATATTTGATGCCATGGGGCATCCTTTGTATTGTATTTCTAACCCTACTCCTTGTTATTTCAGCGTTTTGTTTCTGTTTTAGGATTAGATTTACTTTCCTTGTTAATAAATGAAGAGCTTATAATGTGCTTAATGTTATATGATGATTTTGGGATGGATGCTACTTATTCTTGGTTGTGTGTTGCGTGGGTGCAGATTCTAGATTCTCCCCTTCCTACAGTGCAGAAATGTGTCCCCAAGTAGAGCTAGATGTTGACCACTACGTGTCAACTACCCATAGCAGTACACCCCCTTTTTTTTCGCAAAAGGGATAGCGCTTGATCGATGTGTCCGTGCCGTTCGACTTCCATCATCAACTTGATCGTATTGTGTTGTAAACCCAGTCTGCATGTGTAAATTGTAAATAATCTTAGCAGATATGAGTCATGTATGTAAATTGCCTAGGTGGACCTAATTTTTTAGTGATAATCTACGTTCCGAAAGGTTTTTTGTCTCACCGATCCATGATCTGCAGAGTTCCTTCAGCCTAACCCCAAAGCCGGAATGAATTTTGTCATTAAAATCTTAGGGGAATCCTAGTGCGTTGATCTGCTAGATTATATTTGGTCGCAGAACTGGGTGGTCTATGAGGGACTATGTCAAATGGGTTTTCCCCCTTGAGATGTAAAATTGTAAAAGTCATGATGTAAAGTGTCTTGAGAGTTAGAAAATGTTTTAATCCCTTCATAAGTCCCAAGTCCTAGGTCCTAGGTGATTTTTCCAGAGTCTAAGTTCGAGGATCCAAAAATAAAAATAAAAAATAAAAAAAATTAAAAAACAAAATAATAGATAAAAATATATAAAATAATAAAATAAATTAATTAAAATATAAAAATTCAAAGAAATAAATAAATAAAATAAAATATATTATATATATATATATATATATATATATATATATATAGTAACATATAAAAAAAATAAATAAAATAAAGTAAAATAATAAAATAAGTCGAAATTTTGAGAAAACAAATGCAAAATTTTATCTTTTAATTTATTAAAATTTCGACAGATGAGATTAAAAGATATCTTGATCCTCATTGACGGTCGAGATCATTTTGACATGGATCACTCGAACTAGCCGTTGGGAATTTTTTCTTTAAATAGGGTGCTAGGGGTCATTTGAGATCATTCGATCTATAAGTCTTGTTCTGAAGAAAGCTCTCTTGTAAACTTTTTTTTTTTGCAAATAAAGAAAGACTTTGGGGTTGAAATCTTGCTGGTGTTACTCTCTTGAAATGCTGTAAGCTGTTTTATTTTCTGCATAATTTTGTTTTCAGCCATTAGTAATAGCTTGGTGAAGAGTGATGTTGAACATAGGTATCTTGTTCACTCACTAGGGTTTTAATAGTAGTAGAATTTCTGGAAAAAATGGCAGGTATCTCCATTGGATTTGGAATTTAGTACTGTTTTTTCCCTCTTTATTAATAGCTGAAGTGAGCTGTGCAGGAAATCTAGATTGAGAAGATTAACGGGCGTTTGGGGAAGTTCTAAGCTGAACCAGCCAGCTCCTGAAAACCATGCTCTTGTAAAGCCCAACCAGTTTCGATTCTGGGTTTGTCATTTAAAGTTTATTTTTTGAATTGCATGAGAGATTTCTGAAGTATCTCATAGTAAATCTGAAATTTTGAAAATATTATTAAGGATTACTGACAAATCTGGCTGTTGTAGAGTCATGAAACTGTAAATATTGTCGCTGGTTTGTAGGTTTTTAGTTTTTTTTTGCATATGTATTCTCTGGGTGTTTGCCTTTTCATTACAGGTTGCAGGGTTTTCTGAAGATTTCCGAGGGTTTGATCAGAGTTGTTTTGCTGTTCGGGGTTTATTTTTGTTGCAGGAAAAAGAAAAAATTTTGAAATATTTTTAGGGTAGGCTGGATTGCTGCCATACCTCCTGTGTTCATCTCTTCAGCTGCTCCCTTCGATACTCAAACCTTTTACGTAGTTCTTCCCACCTCTGCGTTTCCCTTATTGCTGCGTATCCTCACGCTGCCTCATCCACACTTGCTCATTGCCAAACCTGCAAACGTCCATCGTTCTAGCTCTGTTGCGTTCAACATCCACGCGATTTCATTCTTCACGCTACATTCCGTTGTCTGCACTTGCAAAACATTTTACCTGCATCCAGCTTTCCTTTGCTCCTCTCTGCCAGTCCTCTCTCCTTCCCTGCGTTTCTTCTCCATTTCCATCGCAGTCTTCCCTGCTACTTGCGTCCATTGCTGCCATATGCCGTTGCTATGTGCATATCATTCTTCTTGCCATCAAAACGTGTCCACTGCATTCAATTTGCAAGCATTCGAAATCATCTCTGCCCAAATGTTGCTCCAGCTCCCTAACTCCTTCACGCTGCTGCCATTCCTCCCTGCCGCCGTTAAACTCTTCGACCTGCAGAAACAATACTATATACACCGTTTAGAAATTCCTTTTTTTTATGCATTTATTTATTTAGGGTTGGGTTCTCAAGTTTTGATCTTCGTTTTTCACTTTGTTACATAGTTTTAGATTCAAACTTTTTGCTTTTGATTTGTTTAAGCTTAGAAGTAAGTTTTTTATTTTAGTTTAAATGATTCTAATTTTTTTTTTTTTATATATATATATTATTTCGATTTTCCTTTTTATTTTTTTATTTTTTTTTAGTTTTAACTTCAATATATGATTTAGAATTCAGATTTGGTTTATCTTTTAAAATTTAGTTTTAATTTTGAATTTAAAATTTAGTTAGTTTTGTTTAATAATTTTAAAAATTTACAAAACACACACAAAATATAAAATAAAAATATAAAATATAAATCTCCATAAATATAAATATCATTTTTTTTTTTTTTTTTTTTTTAGGTTTAGTCGTTAGTTTTGTTTTACTCTATAAAAATAAAAAAAATAAAAAATTCCCAAAAAGCATAAAAAGTAATCTTTAGACTTTTTATTT
>APFE030581090.1:54433-101459 GCA_000404065.3 Pinus taeda
TCTCCTCTTGTCTAGCCTTTGCCTCTACCTCAATTGTCTAGGGATATTAGTCAACATTGCCCAATTTTGATCAAACTACCTAGTTCCAGGCTTAAAACATGGTAGAAAAAGCTTAACATGCTTGATCGATGATTTTGACTTGATTGAACTGTAATTTTTTGCTAAGGGCGTGCCGCGTGACAAAGGAGTTCAACAATTAACACCACCAACACTAGGGTACATATAGGGCTTGGTGCTCTTGATTAAATGCTAATCGCATACCTTCATACTTGATATAATCTAATGAAATGCCACAATCCCATTGATCCTGAATTCCTGAAAACTATTAAGTCTGCTGAATTTTGAATAGAATATGAAATTCTATTTTCTCCATATGAAGTCCAATGAGACTGGAACCACTCTCAAACATCCTGAGTCATTTCATGGTAATGTTAAAAATTTAAGTAAAAGGATGAAAATAAAAAATAAAGGAGAATGTCACTTTTACTTTAAGAATATAACATTACCATGAGGGAGCATCTGCTATATTTATATTTTTTTTTTGCCTTCATTCGTCACCCTAACCCAAGGTGGACCCACCCCCAACAAGCACACTCACCTAAAATTAAAAAAAAAAATTGAAAAAAAAAACGATTTTCTAAACGCTTTTCTGGAAGCGTACGCTTCCTCCTCCGAAGTGCCATGCTTCCGACGCCCGAAGCGGGCTTCGGAAGCGGCGCTTCCGTACAACGCTTCCAAATTTCCAGGAAGCGTCTAAACATGCCGAAGCGGCGCTTCCGAATTCGGAAGCGCCGCTTCCGGCCAAGCTTCCTAGGCGCTTCCGTACGGGACACGCTTCGGGGCTTGGAACCGAGGGGGGGGGGGCGGGGCTTCGTGCAACCTATGGTCATGTTTGCGATATATCTTTTCTGCTGAGGCTAAAGTTTTGATGAGGGACTAATATTTATCATTTTTATGTGGTTAAACATGCTCAAATGTTCATTTGAAGATTAGCTATATGAAAGTGATAGCTGGTTAGCATTTAAAATTACGTGGTTATTTAAAGCATTTAAATCTTTTGTATTTTAATTGCTCGAATATCGTTAAGTCATTGAGCATTTATCGATTGTCTCACATTTGGTAAAAGTTAACCTTTGTTTGAGTTATTTGATGGTAAATGATTGTTAATGAGCTCATATTTCTGCAAGTATTTGATAAATAATCATTCTGTCATTAACTCCATAAGGCACTGGTCTATTAACTTAATAAAATCAAATAATGCTTGTTTTTCCTCGTGTCTCCCAACCCAACCGCTCCACAGTTGGTCATCCATTGTCCCATAGGGTCTACCCCCCTTAGCCACGGGAGATAGGCTTAAACGGAGAGATCGGGGATCAGGGTGACAGCGCCCGGTCTAAGCGTTGTCGTGACAATCTGTGCGACAACAATTCTTATCATGAACTTTTGTGACTGGCCTTTGTTTATACTGTAAAGTTTTCCATTTCATCCTTGTTTTGGACCTAGATAAATTGAGAATATTCACGTCCTCTTATGTAGAAACTTTCTATGCTATTTACAGTATATACATCGACTGTGGTTGTGGTTGTGGTTGTTTGTAGACACTGTTGTTGCATTTGTGAATTGAGAGTGGTTTTCCTTAATTATGATCATGACTTTTCTTTATGCTGTAAGCTTTTTTCCTTGTTTTGGATGTGGACAAAATTTAGAGTCTTCAAGTTCTCTTAGGCACAGGCTTTCTGTTCATGATCTCATTATAACATGGCCGATAATATTGTGTAGGTAACAAGAAGTGTGGACATTGACAATGGACAACTGAGTACACAAGAACAGAATACAGTCAATGCAATAGTGGAAGCCAGGTAATCATATCAATAAAATAGAGTGGTATCATTATTTAATTATGAAGCTTACTATATTTTAACATGGAATATATCATTTTTCGTGCAGTGAGTATCCACTATCAATTGTTTTAGTTGGAGTGGGAGATGGGCCTTGGGATATGATGCGGCAGTTTGATGATAATATTCCAGCTCGAGCATTTGACAACTTCCAGGTTTCTGTCAATCGGCTCTGCTTTTTAAATGAAAATGGGGAGAAATGATATGCTTTAATTTTTACTTATTGTAATTTCATTTTGCCTAAAATATTTTGATTTTGGTTTTGCAGTTTGTGAACTTTACAGAGATTATGTCGAAGAATGTCCCTCAATCGAGGAAGGACACAGAGTTTGCTCTTGCGTCACTGATGGAAATACCTTCTCAGTACAAGGCCACCCTGGAACTTCAAATACTGGGGTAGTTTGGATTTCTTTTCTTTATTTTCAGCATCTAAAATTATAAGAGTGAAACTTCTTTAGACAGAATATGCCGAGTCAATATTTTTCATATTGTCTGATTCCAAATTAAAGGTAGTTCTTGTTTGATCTTTATAAATAGTTATTGGAGTCTCTCTCACAACTTCCACTATATTTTTTCTGTTAAGTCCAGAAAGGATTGATGGATTTTCGAACAAAACAGTACTTGCCCTGGTTCAGAGTGTCAGGAACACAACGATAAAAGATCTACGATGATCTCTTCATCAAACCTTAATCCAATCATGCAGAAACCCTTTAGATTTATAACAGTATTATCAAGTTGTACCCCCGTCAGCAAGAGAAGAATACTTGAACAAAAAAAAGCCAGCAATACCCCAAGTGTAGTGAAATAGTGCAAGAGAGAGGAAAAATTACAAAAGTACCCTTCGGTGTTTATCACAGCCAATGAAAAGAATATGTTTTACAGATGAGGAGTGTATGTGTATTTATACACATACTTCCAGGGTTGGGGCTGTAAACCCAAGAAGGTGACTAGGCTGACCTCATCATAAGTAGCCATTTCATCCAATGGAGAAGGGTGGGAAGGCATATATCCCTGCCATACTGTACACCTATTTTGCGGGTTGTACTACTGAGCTGCTCATCTGATGGATCACTGGAAGAGGCAATTTGTATGGAAATGAAGAATGTAACCACTGATCTGCTCAACTGTTGGAAAACATTGTCACTTATACGCTCATCCCATGCAGTAGAGTGGGAATACATATCCTTGCCATGTTTGATATCTCTAATCTAATGGGAGAATGGTACTGCTAAGTTGTCCATTTCAAGAGCTGTTGAAAGAGACACCCTGTCTAAGAATGAGAAATGTAGCTACTGATTGGTTCATTTGAAACAAGTACCATTGACCTGCTCATCCAATGGAAGAGGGTGGGAAGATATATCTCTGCCGTACTGAGCATCGGTTGGGAGAGTGGTATTGAACTATCCATTTGAAGAGGTATCAAAAGACACATCCTATATATTAATGTTGAATGCACTCAATGATTGTCTCATCCACTAGTAACAACTATAATGAACCTGCTCATTGAATGGAGGGGGGTGAGAAGATATATCCCTACCATATTGCACATCTATTGGGAGAATGGCATTGAGTTGTCCATTTGAAAAGGCATCAAAGGAAACATCCTGTAATAGGGATGAGATAGGAGTGCCTACCTTACATAAGATCAGCTATTGCTGAAGTGAAAGTGAGAAGATGATCCAACCCTATGTATTTGAAAGAGGTTGAATACAACCAAGCATGCTCAAATATAACAAGGGTGTGGATTTATGGATACCGTCAAAGGTGTACCTAAAATAATGAAGCTTAGAAGGAAGCTTGACTATAAGATGATGTGGGTTTCTAAATACCTAAATCAAACACAAGCATGGTCTGTTGTAGTCAAAAAGAAGTGAGAGGGTTAATGAATACCTATCTAAACATAAGGTTGGCTTTGGAGGCCAGGAAGAGAAAGCATTAGATTAGACCTCCCCCCCTTAATGTTGAGCATGGTCCATTTGAACTTTGAAGATAGAACCTCTCCAAAACCCTTAATATTGAGCATGGTCCATTTGAACTTTGAAAATAGAACCTCTCCAAAACACCATAGTATCAATGCCAAGATTGTTCCATAACTGGGAAAAGGGGGTCTTTGGTGAAATAGCTAATAAAAGGAGCCATTGAAGTGTGATGCATATAGGATATACCAGAAGGATAAATATTATAATGCAGAAAAATAAGATCTATAAAATCAAGTTGAAAATCCTTAGAAGAGTACAAAGGGATAGATCTTGTGGACCTATGACTGAAAATTATGTTAGGAACATCATTTAGAAGATTTATGTTGCAAATTGTTAATTTTGCAAGTTCATCAATCCTTAGAAGACAAACAATGCAAGACTTGGAGATAAGGCTCTCCGTATGACATACTTTGCTTATAGAAAGCTCCTAAATCAGATTTGTTCAAGAGTAAATAGCCCCATTGTTGGAAAATGTAATAGATTCAATCTTCATTTAATGTATTTGAGTCATCATGAAATGTACTTGTCAAAAGAATAAAGAAAATAATTTATATTATTGTAACAATGACTTATTAAAGTATGGGCTTCATTCTTGGGTCATCATTATATTAGTCAAAGTCCCCATTGTGGACTCCTAGGATTAATATTGAGTTTATAAAGTCATTGTATATTCAAAGAGACCCTTCTTGGGCTTTTGAATCATGTAAAAAAGTTTAGTATTGAGTCAAATATAATTTATGTATCCTCCACACCAAGTCGGCCTAGAAGAGAACAAGTCGGCTAACGACACCGATTCGACCTCCCTTGAAGCCTATAAATAGAAGCAAGTTGAATTCATTTTGGAGCATCTCATCTCAAGCTAGTTTGATATCTCTAAGGAAGCTGGAGAAGTGCGAAGTGGGTCTAAGAAAGCTAAAGGAAGTGCGAGTTGGATGGTCTAAAGAGAAGAAAAAAATCAAACTTTTGGTGCCTCTCTCTCTCTCTCTCTCTTTATTTCGTGCCCTAGTTTGGGAGATCAAAGTCTTCCAAGTTTTCACTTCTGCCTGATGCCAGAAGCTGCTACATAGTCGAAGTTGCTGGAAAGAGGTTGAAGATCTGGGAGGCTGACTTGGTGTGGAGGGAAGGTTTGGTCTTTGTCTAGGGTGAAGAGTCTCAAAGAATGCTATTGAAAAGAAGATAATTTTTCACTGGGTTTTCCCCTCGAGGGGCGTTTTTCCCTGGCATAGTGCCTACATCTTGTGTCTATTGTTTTGTGATCTTCATACACACATAATATGGTAATTGCTTGATGAAAGATAAGATAATAAAGAAGTAAAAGAAGCCAACATAACTCACAAATAATTATCAAATAAGGAGAATCAAACCCTAATCTATTTGCAGTGATTTTCCAACATGGTATCAGAGCTAAGGTCAGGAAAAAATGAAGATCACTTTGTTGGCATAGATTCTTCCTCTTTGATGAACTACATAAGAATGGGTATCAACGCTACGGGAAGTGTGAAAATTTGGATGCCCAAATTTCTATTGCAGCAACTAATTAAGTTTCTCCTACTTGTTAATTTTTGAATCAAGTTACTTACTATTTCCTACAGTAAATATCGAAACTAATACACTGTAGTTTACACCATTTAAATTATAAGAAGAAACAAGAAACTAAACAAGAAAGAGATACAACACATCTACACAGTTATTTTTGGACAAATGTCCTTGGAAAAACCCAGTGTAAGAAAATCGGTGCAACAACTAAGGGTTATATTATTATGCAGTAGTAGTTTTTGAATACAATCTCTGGATGTCTTCCTGGCAATCCAGTTACATAGAATATCACTGACAAAGAGATTTGTGAGATTACCTCACACTATCACTGGAAGTCCTGGCTGATCCAACACTTGAATGAACAACTCCTGGCTGCCTCTGCGTTGCCTTTACGTCAATCCAACGTCACACTGTCTAGGAATTGCGTCACTCTTCCTAGCTGATCGATTTACCTCTGATATTTTGAGTTCTGCTCTCCTAGTCTCACACCCCGGCTTCCAGGTACAGAAATCGAACCCTCCAACAAATTTCAAACTCCCCTCAAGGCTTCTGTGTTGCCTCTGCGTCAGCCTATGTTGCCTCTGCGTGACCCTCAGCCTCTCTGGCTCTGCGCTGCCTCTACTAGATCTCTCTCTCTCTTCTCTGTTGAGTATTCTCTGACCGGGAAAGATCTTCCTTTGGATACTATCCCTGCCCCTCTTTGCTAAAGATCATTATCGAAAATATTTTCGGCAGCTGCTCTGCTTCAAAAAATCGAACTTCTAATCTTCTCTCTGTGTGCTCTCCAAGTGCCTCTCAAGCCTCTTCTTATATCTTTCTGTTGGACAACCAACGACCCAGATTAACTTCTAATCAATGGCGTAGATCGTTTTGGCTTGATCCTCGTCTTTCTCTAGAAGTTACACCCACAGTTAGATTTATAGCCTTTAATTATTTTAATTTCCTAAGTTTAGACTTAGGGTCCCATTAAGAATAATTAATTATTTTAATAAAACTGTTTCCAGGTGGAATTTTGCAAAACAATTTTTGGGTATTGGAGAATGCATGTGCCTAAGCCTCCTTGCAAATTTTGAGACTTAGAGCACATCTAATGCTACCACAAATCAATATTCCTTCTTAGCGAGGAATGTGCTCTAGCAATGCACCCTGCTGAAGCATCACTTTGTTCTGTAACATCTTCTTCTACGCTGCTGATCTCTAACATACTGTCCACCAACTATTGTGCAAATGTTGCATTTGTACTGCTGCTGACCCTGCCACTGTCAACACTGCATCCGTGCTGCTGCTGGCATTGCCACTGCCAATTATTGCATTTGCACTACAATCTTCTTCAACTGTTGCTGCTATTGCATCTGCAACGAAAAAGCATCCCAAATTATTGAACTGGTGTTCAGTATGATGCATCTTGTTGCTGGAGTTTTAACTGCTGCTAATCTCTACACTGACCCTCTGAAGCCTCTGCGTTGTTGCTGACCTCTGCTCTGTGCCAACTGCATTGCTGTCAACTTTGCTTTGTGTTGCTCAGTCTCTGGTGCTCCTAGCCACTGCAACTGTCACTTCGGCACTACTCTGCACCAACTAACACTGGTCCATCCTGTTACTCCTGATCTGGGCTCCTGTAACAAGGAATTGATCCGAGAGGTGGACTCCTCAAGGATCCTGCCCATTTGTAGTCCTTTCGAACTACAACTCTAAATCACTCCACCTCACTCTTGGAGATGCCTGGGCTGTCATGGAAAACTCCTCCTCGATCTTTGCGGTTGCAACCTTCGGATCATGCTTCTCACCTTTGTTCTTCCTGAGAGGACACCGTGTTGCGTAGTGACGGAATTCACCACACCTAAAGCATTTGATCTTCGAAACATATTTCTTCTTCTTCCGTTGCTCTTGTTACCCCTTGGATGCGAGGGCTGCATTTTCTTCCTCCTCCTTGGGCTTGGATCCATTGCTGCTGCTTTCATCAAGTTTACACTTAACCAAGCCCCTCCTCAACTCCTCTTGCTTAAGAGCTGCACACATTTCATCCTAGTTTGGCAAAGTCGCTCTTGCCAGGATGCTCTGGACAAAGATTTGCCACTCCTTAGATACTTATTTTAGGGTCAGTTTTACCATCTTAGAACCTTGAGGTGTTGACCCCACAACTGCCAACTCATCTCGGGTCTCCTGAAGATTTGCAAGGAATAGATCAATGTGTTCCCCCTTCTGCATCTACATAGACCTCATATTCTGCTCCAAGTACATCTTCCCTTGCTCAGAAGATCCTTGATATAGCATCAACAAAGCATCCCACATCTCCTTGGCAGTGTTTATGCCAGCAATGTGACAGACTATATGATCCTTTACTCCGTCGAGGATCATTTCTTTGTCTTCGCCATTTCTCCCTTGTACTTCTTAAGCGGATCTGCATCTGCGGGCTCAGCTACCACACTGTCAATGTAGACTTTGAGAAAATGCTCATCCAGAAGGCATGACATCCTTGCCTTCTAGATCACATAGTTGGATGCGCCATCCAACCTATCCTAATCTCCCAGTCCATTGGATGCCATCTCTGCTAATCGAAAGTCGAATGATGTTGATTTGGGGTAGCATTGGATGTGCTCCAGCCATGAAATTTGGTGGAGAGGTTGGGGCACATGAGATCTCCAATACCTAGAAAGGGTTTGGGCAGATTCTAAACAGGTAAGGAGATATTAAAATAATTAATATTTTGAATGGAGTCCAAAAGACATGGACCAAACCAGATCTAATCTTAGCCATTGATTAGGGACTTAATCTCGGCCGTTGAGATGTCAACAGGAAAAGTATAAGAGGAGGCTTGAGGATCACTTGGAGAGTGCAGTAGATAATATTAATGTGTATTAATATGAATTTGTGTTAGAATGGTCCAAAAGACATGGACCAAGCCAGATCTAATCTTAGCCGTTGATTAGGGACTTAATCTCGGCCGTTGAGATGTCAACAGGAAAAGTATAAGAGGAGGCTTGAGGGTCACTTGGAGAGTGCACTAGATGATCAGTTATTCTATTCTCTAGAGCGGGGTTTGCTAAGAGAGATAGAATCAGTGATCGGGAGAGTAGTTGAGGGGCATTGAGTACAAAGAAACAGAGAAGGTAGAGATTGTGCTGGGAGAGTAGCGCAACAGCTAAGGAGGGTGACACAAAGCAAGCAAGGGCTCATGCAGGGCCACGCAGAGGCGACCAAGTGCTGCGCAGAGCATCAGAGGGGCCACCGCAGCTGATGCAGAGGCTCCCAGAGTTGACGCAGGGTCACCTGGGGTTGACGCAGGCCTAGAAAGGTTGACGCAGGGCCAATGTGAGACAGAGAGGGGTTGACGCAGTCCAGTTTGGGCAGACGCTAGGGTTGCAAAGCAGTTTTGTGTTGAGGAGCTGCCAGAAGGGTTTTCCGGGGTTTCAGCCAGGAGATTTCTCTCAAACTGTGAGGTATAGCTGCTAAGGAAATTCTCTATTGGGTAGGCTAGTTTCGGCACCTAGATTGTACTCTGATATTGCTTAATAAGAAAACCCTCAGATAGTTGCACCGGTTTTCCCACATTGGGTTTTTACGAGGACATTGGTCCAAAAATAATGGTGTCATGTGGTGTGTTTTTTCTTATTTCTTTTAGTTCCTGATCTGTAATATGCTAAGCATGCACTGGTGTTTATTTTCAGTATTTACTTTGTAAATAGCTTGTTAAAGAAAAATAACAAGTAGGTAGGAATAAATCAGAAAAAGTGCATGAAGGGTTTCTAAACTAAGTAAACTTAGAAACTTCAACATGGTATCAGAGGGTGATTGCAGGTCACAGGAGGACTAAAAGACATCGGTCGAGCGGAGCAATAGCAGTAGAAAACAGCTGTCCCGAGGTGACAAAATCTATTTCTAGTAGCGCAGAAGCCAAGAAGTGTGATGCAGAGCCAGCCAGAGCCACACAGAAGAAGCCGAGAGCTGTGCAGAGCCTCAGGGAGGCTAGCATTGCTGATGCAGAGGGCCAGAGGGCTGACGCAGACCCATCTGGTGTGACGCATAGCCAACGTGAGGTAGAGAGGGGCTAATGCAGTTCACAGAGAGGCAGTTGCTAGAGTCCAGAAGGTTGCAAAAATATTGCAGGGTGGCGCTGGTGAGGTACTGTAGTCTGAACAATACTTGACAGAGCAGGGCCAGAGGAGTTGTTACCGAGGGTTTCTAGCCAAGGAACTTGGATCAGCAGTGCAGTTGCACAAGACGATCAGAGTAGGGAGCATCTCGACAAGCGGCAGAAGGATTTCCAGGAGGGAAATCAGGACTCAAAGGGAGTCTAGAAGAGAACTTCCAAACGGGAAGTAGAGACTCAGAGGAGTCGAATAGAGAACTTCCAGGAGGGAAGTAGAGGAGCTTCATGGCACTACACGGGTTAAGGGACCAGGTTAGATTGGACAGAGCATCGAACTTCACAATCTGGAAGGGCAAAATCTTATCAGTGCTTGACAGGAATCGTGTCAAGAACTTCACCTTGAAGACAATAGCTATCCCAGTTGACCCAAATGATAATGACAAGTACGAAGAGGCGATGGCGAGGGCCAAGTGCATTATCCTTGACGGGGTCAAGGATCATGTGGTACCACATACAACCAAGAAGGAAACAACAGTTGAGATGTGGGAGGCTCTCAAGAACCTGTACCAGCATACTTCTGTGCAGAGAAGAATGCTTCTTGAGAACTAGATGAGGTCATATCAGATGAAGAAGGGTCAATCAATTGACACCTTCCTCGGAGGACTGAATGAGATTTGAGACCAGTTGATTGCTATAGGAGCGACACTGAATCAAGAGCTTATGGTGAGGACAACCCTGAATGCTGTCTCAGAAGATTGGAAAGTGTTTGTCTAGAGTATCCTGGGCAGAGGGACTCTCCCAACTTGGGATGAGATGTGGGCAGCTCTTCACCAGGAAGAGATCAGACAGCTATTGAAGACAGGTAGCAGCAGGAAAGGGATCAAGGTCAAGCAAGAGGAAGAGGATTTGGCCCTAGCATCTGAGGGAAAGCAGGAGAAGCGGAAGAAGAAAGATCTCTCCAAGATCAAGTGCTTCCACTGTGGGGATCTAGGTCATTATGCGACCTAACGCCCAAGGAAGAAAAGTAAGGGAGAGTCTTCCGAGACTAAGGCAGTGGTGACACGGGCAGAGAAGGAAGATTTGACAGACGATGACTATGCCATGAGTGCACACGCGCCACTTGAGCAGAAGTGGGGAGACATCGAGCTGTAGTCAAGTGGATTATAGGCAATGAGGGACAGGATCCTTGAGGTACCCAGCCTCTTGGATTAGACCTTGCTACGGTAGCCTTGACGAGGAGTAGCAGGGCTGGCTGAGTCGAGTGGAGAGGGATGCAGATGGAGCAGCAGAGATACCTACAGTGTAGGAGTCCCAGGACAGCGCGGAGCTAACAGGCTACAGCAGTGCGAGAGGCACAGGAGTGTTGCACCAGTGCAGGAAGGCATAGAGAGGTGTGTAACAGCGCGAGATGCAGAGAGTTGTTGCAACAGTGTAGAGGACAGAGAAAGGGAGAACTTGTCAGCGACAGAGGGAGCTTCAGCATCAGTGGGTGTTTCTAGCTGAACAGGGAGATCAGTTGGTAGATCAGTTACTTACTTCTCAGTAACTGAGTTGCAGTGTAGCAGTAGGCAGCACGATGCAACATGATGAGAGGAGGTGTAGTGCAGATGCAGTGCTGGGAGGAAGGACTAGCAACAACATGGACACAGAGGGAGCTATCGTATAGATGTAGCAGTGGCAGTGGCAGAACCATGGGCAGCAGTACAGGATGCAGCAGTGCAGAGGATGTTAGGCAGGAAGGCCTAGCATTAGCACAAGTACTGATGTCGGATGATCAGGGTAATACTCAGTGAGGAGTATTGCTGGAACAGTCCTCGCTAAGAGGGAGTGTTGATTTGGGGTAGCATCAGATGTGCTCCAGCCACGAAATTGGGTGGAGAGGTTGGGGCATATGAGAGCAGTATTGTGCTGAGGAGCTGCCGGAAGGGTTTTCCGAGGCTTCAGCCAGGAGATTTCTCTCAAATTGTGAGGTATAGTTGCTAAGGAAATTATTTGTTGGGTAGGCTAGTTTCGGCACCCAGATTGTACTCTAATATTGCTTAATAAGAAAACCCTCAGATAGCTGCACTGGTTTTCCCACATTGGGTTTTGCCGGGGACATTGGTCCAAAAATAATGGTGTCATGTGGTGCGTTTATTCTTGTTTCTTTTAGTCGCTGATCTGTAATATGTTGAGCATGCAGTGGTGTTTATTTTTAGTGTTTACTTTGTAAATAACTTGTTAAAGAAAAATAACAAGTAGGTAGGAATAAATCAGAAAAAGTGCATGAAGGGTTTCTAAACTAAGTAAACTAAGTAAACTTAGAAACTTCAACAAATGACCTCCTCTCTCCTGCTGTTGCTCAGCAAATGAGAATTCAAATTCTCTGGCTAGGAATTCTCCGAGGAAGAAATTCCATCAAGTGTCTCTTCTTCCTTCTGACGTCTTTCTGCCTAACAACTGCTTGCTAAAAGCTATGTCACGCCAAGAATTTGCTATGCTGCTCCCTTTGCCACTGACAGATTTCGATTTGGAAATCCTACCTCTCTGTCGACTCACTTAGAGAGAGATTTACCACGAAAATCTTCCCCTCCTGGCTTGAGCCGTGCAAACCCTTTGGGGCTTCGAATTACTGCCTCTGCAGGAATTTCCAACTCCTTTCTTCCTTCAATGCTAGGCTATTTCGACATTGCTCTCCTGTTTCACCTGCACCTTTGATACCATGTAAAAATTTGGATGCCCAAATTTCTACTACAGCTATTGATTAGTTTCTCCTACTTGTTAATTTTTCAATCAAGTTACTTACTCTTTCCTACAGTAAATATTGAAACTAATACACTGTAGTCTACACCATTTAAATTATAAGCGGAATCAAGAAACTGAACAAGAAAGAGCTACAACCTCTGTTGCACGAAACTTCTAGAAACCTGACGTTTTGGTCCGTATCCATACCCGAAACTTTGAAACTTGGCCAAAACTCAACCGAAACTCGACCATCATGTAATCATCTACGAGAGTTAATATAGTCTTGGTTTTCCTTCTAAATTGTGATCTATGGGTCTTATTCCCTTTTTTCTTGCAAGATAATATGGAATTCACTTATTTATTTATTTATATATACATGTAGGACGTTTCGGCCAATGTTTCTATTTTTGGGAGGTGACATTTCTAAACATACCCGTTTCGGAAACTCTGAAACGTTTCGGCACTTTGTGCAACTTAGGATACAACACATCTACACAGTTATTTTTGGACAAATGTCCCTGAAAAAACTTAGTGTGGGAAAACCGATGCAATAACCAAGCGTTTTATTATTATGCAGTAGTAATTTTTGAATACAATCTCTAGATGCCTTCCTGGCAATCCAACTACAAAGAATATCACTGACAGAGAGATTTGTGAGATTACCTCACACTCTCAGTGGAAGTCCTCACTGATCGAGCCCTTGAATGAACAGCCCATGGCTGCCTCTGTGCAGTGTCTGCGTCAACCCAACGTCACATTGTCTAAGAACTGTGTCACTCTTCCCAGGCGATTTCACACTCTCAGTGGAAGTCCTCACTGATCGAGCCCTTGAATGAACAGCCCATGGCTGCCTCTGTGCAGTGTCTGCGTCAACCCAACGTCACATTGTCTAAGAACTGTGTCACTCTTCCCAGGCGATTGATTTGCCTCTGAGATTATGACTTCTACTCTCCTAGTCTCACACCTTGGCTTCCAGTTATAGAAATTGAACCCTATAGCAAATTTCAAACTCCCTTAAAGCTTTTGCGCTGCCTTTGCGTCAGCCTATGCTGCCTCTGCATGGCCTTGCGTCATACTCTTTGGCTCTACGCTGTCTCCACTGGATATGTCTCTTTCTTCTCTACTGAGTATTCTCCGACCGGGAAAGATCTCCCTTCGGATACTATCCATGCCCCTTCGCTAAAGATCACTTTCGAAAATTTTTCCGGCAACTGCTCTGCTTTAAAAAATCTAACTTCTGATCTTCTCTCTGTGTGTTCTCCAAGTGCCCCTCGAGCCTTTTCTTATATCTTTCTGTTGGACAACCAACGACCCATATGAACTTCTAATCAATGACTTAGATCATTTTGGCTTGATCCTCATCTTCTTCTAGAAGTTACACCCATAGTTAGAATAATACCCTTTAATTATTTTAATTTCCTAAGTTTACACTTAGGGTCCTGTTGACCACTGGAGTGATAACTGATGATTATATGAACTCTCCATGCCCAAGGATGATCTAGAGGACACTTGTACCATTAGATATCATCAGTCAACAGAGTTTTTTAACTCTACTTCTATTTTCTCATCATCTTTCTTGTACCCAGATTCCACACCCTGCGGGGAATTGTAATAAGTGTGTTAAACACATACATGGCAACAACAAAATATTAAAGATAAGCATGAGAGTATATCTATTATTAACAAATGATATACATTTATAGTACATTCACATGACCTTTGGTTTCGTATTCCAAGGTCTCTTGGACTTCCTTAGACTATTCAGCTTCCATGCCAACCCTTAGAGGATTAGGTGTAGTTCCCAAAACTCTTCCAAGTCTGGCATGAAGCTCAGGTCTTCTACTAGAGGAAGTGCTCCTGATGTTTTGAAGAGGGAAAGCTTCAACCATGAAAGGGAGGTCTCACCCCGCATAAAAGGGAGAACCTCAATCTGAAAAGGAACTTCTCAACTTGTGATGGTTTAAGGATGACCAACAACTCTGGAATGCTTAATGTAATTCGTGGAACTCTTCCAAAACTGGAAAGAAGCTAAAGTCTTCTGCTAGAGGAAGTGTCCCCAATTCTTTGAAGAGGTATCACCAATTGAAGGCATGATCAGGGGCATCTTTGTCTCTGGCTACAACTCTGAATCTGGTATGGCAGGTTGTGGCTTAGGCTCGCTTGATGTGGCTTTAAAGCTTGTAGATGACCATCATTTCCCCCCTTTCCAGATACAAGGTGAGATGATGGAGAAAATTCAACTGCAAGGCTGTTCAATACTCTAGAACAAGTTCTAACATATGACTGGAATATCTTCTTGGTTGTTGATGCCCATTGCCAAGAAGCGATCCATTAAAGATGAATCTTTGTTCTTGCAGGAGGTTTGTTTCTGAAGCATCTGTTTGAAAAATGATTGGTTTTATGACAATGCTTACATGGGTGAAGATCAAAACAATGATCTTTCACATGGCCAACTTGGTCACAGTGTTGGCATTTCACAATATGTTGTTGTTGCTGTGGAAGAGGAGCAGAATCTCGAACAGTTGAAGGTGAACTGTCATGAAGGAATCTAGCAGTCTGACACTGGATGGGCTTTGAGTAATCTGGAATATGAAAGGACACGTCCTTGTCGTATCCAAGACCAATTCTGTGCTTGTCGCTGACAAGCTCTTCCCAAGGTTGATGATGGGCTTGGGAAGTGAAAACTGAACTTCTGCATCTGCATGTCACTCTTCTACTTTATTGGGTTCTGGATCTGAATCAACTGTAACATTATTGTCTTGCTGTTTATGGGAGTCTGTTTCAATCTTCTGAACAGAAGCAGGTTCAGAATGATGACTCCACTGCTATAATTCTTCCTATTGTAGTTGAGATTCAAGTTGCAAAAAGGCAATGTTTTCTTGTGCATGTTGTAGACAGGTCCGAATTTTGGAGAGACAGTCCTTGCTGATTCTGAATGTGTTCTTAGTCGCTGAGTGTATCATACTATTGAGGAACTCTAATACTTTACCAATTAGAACCATTTCACAACAAATGTACCAATATTACAGCCAATACAACTGTCTTCTCTCCTCCACAAAATACTTCTTTTATATAAAGTGCAGAGAATACACTAACAATGGTTCTATTTATTTATAGAGACAACTCTATAAACAACGTTGGTGCAATCATATAGCTTTTCCAATACATAGTAGAGGCATATTTGACCCACAACACTAGTACACCAACACTCAGTAGCAATAAATATGACTCCAAAATTAGTGTTTAACGCACATACCACGGTTTGCAACTATACAACGCAAAGAATGGCACCTACACAATGCAGAAAGATGCACATACATTCCTAAACACTCACATTGTATATAAACACATTTACTCTGCGACTCATCTCACATATATATTGTAGCTCCAATACACATATAACACCAGCCTTCAATCAACTTGACAATATGCATTCACAATCTAGCGTTTTATCCAACGGACGAGTGTACAAACTTCAATGCTTCAATAGAGAATTAATGCACAATTGAGTAGATATTCTACGTTCCAGTTTCGAGGTAATGTTGAAGACAACAAAGCTACTGCTTTCCACCCTTCGCCTTTAGAAATTGATAAGCCTTTCCCAAAGTTTGTTGATTCCAACAAAACAGATATCCTTTCTGGGACAAAGTATATCAACACTCGCTTCGTATGAGTTGGATTGGTGATATTTATGTGCTAATAAGTTTATAGACCAACCTATGGTGAGCGACCAACCTGCGGCGACATCAGGATGCTCTTCGACCTCAATCGCCCTTTGGTTTCTGGTTCCAACAGTGATTCCAACGGTCTCCAGGAGTATTACACTGATGTCATGTGGAACTTCTTCTCGGGTTTCCTTTGGAGTATCAGTCATCAACCTCCAATTTTAGTTATTCTGCTAAAATAGCAGAACTATTAATTTACCCGGTATATGGCAAACCTTCAAATTTTCCACGGAACCAAAAGGAATTAAAACCCCAGTTCATAACCTTATCGCATCCGAAATTTAAATTAATTCACCTGCATCTTCCGATGCAATCACCATCAGATCTGACCCGTCTAATCGAACGACTATCACCTCACTTGCTCGCCAACTAGCTTGGCCGGTCTCCACCGTCGATCAATCCCACTTCATCCAACAGCGATCGCATAATCTCGCGTGAAATCTTGCATGCTGCATAACAAGTCGAGAGCATGTGAGAAAAGTGGTTTTCCCGTGCTACGTGTCAACTCCTTAGGTTAATTGCGTGAATTTATAGAATAACATTTACAACTTTTAGGGTGCGCAAGATACTGCTTACCGCCTACGAAGATCGCTCCATTATTCTGCATGTTTTCCACCCTTCTGTCGACACATGCCTTGATGTGATCCATCCATTTCTTAACTTAATCTCTTGTGATATGATCTCCATCACCCATCTTCCATTAACCCTATCCATTGATCCGACTCATCCAACGATTACTGTGCATTGTTACGTTCTTTTGTTTCTTACTTTGTAATAGCCTATTTGGCTTTATGCCTGTGTATTTGTTCTTGCCTTACAGCCTTCAATTGTTTTGATCTCGATCTCTACTCTGATTCTTCATTTTTTCATGCCTTTATGCTTCCTTCATAAATCCTTAGGTTTTAGGAAGCCTTGTAGTTATATCTTCGTTGTAACATTGAAGGTTTTCTCCAATACTGTCCGTGTGCAAACCTGTAACACTCTTCTTTGCCTTCTTCTCTGATTCTGCACACCTTTGGCAGAGCGCTCAGGTGCAGAGTCCAGGCGGGTGCGTTTTTGCTATTTGAGAGAGTGGATAGAGAACCCAACACAAATCTAGCTGAGAGAGGTTAGCCGGACAGTGTGCAGTATGAAATAGGCATGCACACAATAATGGGAGTTCTATCCGCCGGAATGCAGAACTGACATGCATAGAGAGGCCACAACACAAGTGGCTCAGATTGGAGCAGGGCAAGAGTATGCCCGCTCTAATACCATGTTAAAAACATACATGGCAGCAACAAAATATTAAAGATAAGCACGAGAGTATATCTATTATTAAGAAATGATATACATTTATAGTACACATTCACATGACCTTTGGTTTCGTATTCCAAGGTTTCTTGGACTTCCTTAGACTATTCAGCTTCCACACCAACCCTTAGAGGATTAGGTGTCCAACAAAGTGATACTAGTAATGATGAGTTTTTTGAGTCTGTAACAGGCCTAGGATGTCGGGACTCGATCAACAAACGAGTACACCTTGGAAGTTTTTTTTTATCTGGTTAATTATCCTTTCTTTTCCAGAGGCAAATAATTTTCTCGTTTTTTCAGTCACTTTTTACCCCAAAGCCGGGGTGATGGTTTGAAGGTTGAGCCCCTAACACATCTTAGTGTTCAAAGTAGATGTATTACTGTACTAGATCACACAATTTTTTTTTGTGGAATTTGGCTAGGTCTAAGTAGGATTTTTTAATAATGAAAAATTTCCCGCAAAACGGGATTTTTAATTAATTTCTATGTAATGATGTAAAGAAGTAGCTTTAAGAAATGTCTGGGGCGTATGACTACTCAAAATTAATCCTTAGAGGCCCAACACTATCCTAGTATCCACTTTGAGGATCAAAAAACGACTTATAGTTCCTCAAAAGTTGATTTTCCCAATGTCAGTGGCAAAAATAAGAAAAAAATAATTGAAAAATAAAATTATTTTTTCCAAAGTCAAAATAAGTCAAATTTTGACATGGAAATTATGTGGAGAAGCAAAAAATGATGTGGCAAGCATGTGGGGCTCACCATATAAGTTACAAGACAAAGTCAAAGGTTCCAAGTGTTGAGTCAACAAGGCAACACGTGAAGTTTGCAGACACCACGAATTTTTGAAAAGTGGTGATTTTTAATATATTTCAAAGTCAAAAAAGGATGAGAAAATTAAAAGCATAAAGAGGAAGCAAATTAAAGGGTTAAAGGGGGACGATAATGCCACATGGGACAAAACTTGTCCCTCGACTTTGTCCCCACTTGAATCATATGTTGGCATGAGATTAATTACGCTGCCAGGTCCACATAGAAATTAAAGATCAATTAACCTAGCATTATTTGGCATCATTTGAATTCAATTTAAAGGGGGGACCATAATGCCACGTGCGGCAGATTTTGTCCCCACATTCTCTTGCATTTGTTACACAACAATGACAAGGATCATAAGCAGATTTGGGAGGACAATTAACACAGTCAACGCTGGTATTTTAACCAGCATGCAGACCCAGGAAGATACACATCAGTTTGGTGACTGTTATATCTAGTATTGGCTGCCAACTTTTGTGGAAGGTTGTTTGCTCTCCAGTCCAATCAAACTTGACATGGCATTAACACTTCACCTCAGCCATATGCAGCCAATTAAGAGGCAGCTCAACGCACTTCAGAAAAGGAGATATACGCACCAGATTTGGAGGAGAAACACTGCTTGTACACATCAAAGGAAATGGACATGTGTTTAGCAACGATTTTGGGGGAGAATCCTCCACGGATTATGTGAGAGTCGTCTCTTCTCATACAACCACTTGTTACACAGTTGCTCCACAAAGATGTACGCTTAGCCATAGAGGAGATTAACACTGTCAGTCAAAGAAGATATACACAACAGTCATATCAACCATTGGTTGACACGTTCTACATTGGATTTGCTCCATGATGCCACTTGTTGACACATTCTACATTGGGATTGGCTCCCAAAGTTCTCTTTAATAGAGCCTTGAACTCTTATTTGTATGAATTGAAAACGAGCTATTGTGCTTGAGGAATCGCTGCTCTTATGCACACTTATGTTCTATTGCAATAAAAGACTTTGGGGTTTCACATATGAGGTGTTGTTCTTCTTGAGCAAGGTAATATCTTGATCATTGTGTTTCATTTTCTACTTATGCTATTGTGTTCATTAGTTTCCATTATGCTTTTAGAAATTTGTTAATGTGCAACTATCTCACATTGGCATTTGGTTTTAAGAGTTTGCTCTAGATAAAGTTTTAGTTGATTTTCTAATAAATCTCTAAGATCTCTTTATCATTGTATTTCTTTTAATCCATGTGAATCTAATGTTTATTCGAAATTGTGTAGAGACATCTCTTGGATCAAGCCTCAAGCGTAAGGGGAAATTCTTGGAGGAATCATTCCACTCTTGAGCAAGTTCATTGAAGAAACCACATTTGTCATCTCCCAAGGCCTCATCTCACGATTTTGTGTTGTAGGGATCCTTGTTTTTTAGCTTGTGTTTCAAAATCCAATTTCAATTAAAATCATTTGTCTCAATTTCTTGTGTTAATAACAATTTTATTTCGCTATTGAAGAACATGTTGAAAATTAGACAAGAATTGAAGTTTCTCTCCAATTCCTTAGTCTAAATTTTGTAGAATATTTGTAGATTTTGCATGTGGGGTTTGCAGAAAATTCAGATCTATTTATGGACTATGCTCACCTTTTATGTTGAGAGGATTGAGGAAGCTAAAGTTTGAAACTCTAACTATTTGTTGTAGGACCCTAAGAGCACTTGAGGATCAATTTTAGGGAAGCCATGGGCAATCTTGTTAGTAGCAAAGTAGCTTGGTCGTGGGCCTTTGTGCACTTGTAATTTTGAGATTTCAAGAGTTGTTTCTTCGTCATTGTGGTTGCCACTTCTTGAAAGGAGATCTTGGTTTCTATAGACTCCTATTTTGTAATTGTCTATTCCATCTTTTGGGCAGCCCATTAAGGGATCTTCTACTCATTGTAAAAAGCTAATAAAAGATCTATTTTTCTTGTGGGAGCTTGGGTTTTACACATGGCATCCCTTCTCTCCATTTAGGGAGAGAAACATGTGGGTGAATTAACTTTTGCATCTTCTCGTTTTCCATTTTAATTGCATGCTTAAGATTTACACAATTTCACTCATCACATTTTTATTTTGTTCAAATAAGTTTGCTACAAATTCAACTTAACGTTTTTCATTCTCCATTTTATATGTTTGTTTGAGTTACAAATACTTTATTTTGAACAATCTACTCTTCACATGTTCAGTAACTTAATTTTCTATAAGTCATTTTAATTTCATATTGCAAATTCAAGTCCATTTCTTTTGCAAAGTTAATCAATATTGAGTTCACTTTATCACAAGCAATGTTATTTACTTACATGGAAGGCATCTCTAAAGTTTTATTTTCTTTTGGGTAAATCACAAAACTATCATAAGACAAAGCAAACATTTTTCACAAATCCTACATGTGTATGCAAACTTTTGTTTAAGGCAATTTCTATCATTTACTTAACTTTTGCAAATTTACTTGCATGACATAGTAGACATATTAAATTAATTGCATTTTACAAGATTCCAAAGCCTCATTCAAAATTAACCTCCAACTTAAGTTGGTTGTATAGACATTTAGGGACCCTCTGACTCTATTGACTCCCCACTATGAGATCCAAATTTTCAAGCGAGGGTGAAGTCTGAGGATTGGAGTTTAATTGAAATCTTGCTTTTAGAGTTTAACTAATAAAATCAACCAAGAGCACATTTACATCATCATTTTACATTACTTGCACTTTCCCATTATGCTATCTTGATGTGTTTTGAGTTTCATTTGCAAATATCATTTTTTTTTTCAGTTCAAGAAGCATTTATGATGCAAGTATTGTGAGTCCTTTACTTTTGCAACAATTTAATTTTCCTGTACTTAGAATATTGATCATTGGTGTAGTTCTATTTCATGTTATTGCTTTGATGATCATTATGCTCATGAGTAATTGATGTATCTTGTTATCTGGAGCATTTTCTTCCAAAGTACTATTTCTTTTATAGTTGCAATTGGTGTTCATATGCTTGTTTTGGCCTAACATTTGAATTGTTTATCATTGTATCTTGATTTCATTTTTTGAGCAAGCTCTTGTTATTTACTTGAATGCACTGGTCTATATTTTGAATATATCATTGAAATTTGTGCATTTATATGCTTGCTTAATTCTTGGAAACAAGTTATTTTTGACAAATAATCCAAATTAACAACTCTCCTAGAAACTCATATCACTTTTAATTTAAATTTTCATTAGGAACCACCCCCCTTAGCTAAACTAGGAGATAGCTCAAACAGAGAAAGTTGGGATTAGTGTGACAACCCTTCTCTGAGTTCCCTGCCACCAACCACACCTTATGGGGTTGAAGGTTTTTTTCACTAACTTGTAGGTAGGTGTAGGTGGCAAGTGATAACATCTTTGGTGCCATTGCCGGGGACAAACTTTCTTGTACCTGGGAAATTGAATAACCTTTTGGTTTTAGCATTTTTGAACTTTAGATTTAGATTCTTGCTCAATTGGCAACTCCACTCAATCCAAATTTTGAAAGTGTCTCTACTAGGAGAAATTCAAGTGGTCTAGTTAGCCCCTCTCGTGATCCTGAAAGGGTTTTTAGAGAGGTTGAATAGATTTTCTCATTGTAGAGTTCTTGCTAGTCTTGGGCAAGAGGTTATTTCTGATATTCATTTGCTTTTTCACGGACAAGTAAAGCGTAGTATTATGAATGATCTTTTTGCTCCTTGTGACTTCACTAACATAAATGGCTATCCTCACAATATCCCTGACAAGGCTATTGAAAAGTTGCCTTCTTTTCAAGGTAACAATGCCATTAGTGCTACATCTCATGTGAAAAACTTTAATGTTTGTATCTTTAAATGGCGTAACACTGCTAACTATGAGGATGTAAAGATGAGACCTCTTGTTTTATCTTTAGTAGATGATGCTCTTGATTGGCTCACTGGGCAACTTGCTAACTCATATAACTCTTTACAAGCCATTCTAACTGCATTTTTAGATAAGTTTGGAGAGAAGAATGAAAATAGGTATTTGATCAATGCCATTAGCAACATGAAGAAAAATGAGAATGAAACCATGGAGGAGTTTAACAAGAGATTCAATGAATTAGTAAAAAGCATGCCTGCTACTGTTAAACCTCCTAATGAATTTCTTTTATGCTCATATCTAGATGCTTTTGGTGTTGTACTGCTTATGAGTTGAGGAGGAAGGAGCCTACGAATCTAAGTGTAGCTCAGTCTGAAGGCTTGAAGATAGAAAGGGCTAGAAATCAATCAAGAAAATCTGAAATTCCTGGTTTCAATAGAGGGCCATCAAAATCTAATGATTCCAAAGGCATGGCCAAGGAAGAGACTACACATGATCCTATTTAAAATTAACTCTACTCATCAAGAGTATGGAAGTGAATCACATTAAAGAAATGCAAGCCATACAAAATAAGCTGGTGGCCATGGAAAGATCACAAGTGCAAAGATTCCAACTTAAGCCAAATGATAGATGGCAAAAGAATAAAGGCCCTCAACAGGATTATAGGCCTCCAAATCCGTTGGAATCCGCCAACATGGTAGATCATTTCCCCCCTTTTTGTAGGCCATGTAATGAGTTCCATGAAGAGGCCACATGCCAATATGTAAAGAGAATTTTGGAAGGTGGCATGTTAGGAGATGAACATGTAGGGACAAATGGTAAAATCAATATGTTCTCCATGGAAGATCAGAGATACACCATTGAGAGAAATCAAGAGATTGACCATAGGCCTGATAATCTTGGGGTTGACAATATGATTGCAAATTTTGACGAAGTCACTAAGATTTTTGGGGAAAAACCTACATCTAGATAGATTCTTGCTATGTCAAAACACAAAGGGATGACTTATCATAGAAGGGATATTCAAGACCAGAATAATCACAAAATTTTTTCTCGTCCCACTTCAGAATTAAATTTTGACTTGGGCAATTGGGTGAATAATGCAAAGGTTTCTATTCCAGTGACATAAATTTTAAGTGCCATTGAAGTTACTCAGAGGGAAGAAAAGCCTAATGATGAACCAGAAGATGAGGAAATTGTATTGAAAAGTATGAACTATTATGTGTGGAACGAAGATCATCTACCATTTTATGTTTCTTTGATAGTGAATGATCGTCTTTTACACAACTGCATGCTTGATTTCAGGGGCTTCATCAAATGTCATGACCAAGAAAGTCATGGATCAACTGAATTTAAGGGTAACTAGGCCCTATCACAACATATGTTCAACGGATTCTAAAAGAATTGAAGTGTGTGGGATAATTAAAGATTTACAAGTTTTCCTAGCTGCATACCCAAACATAATAATGACTATGGATATTGTTGTGATAGATGTTCTTGATTCATGGGGAATGCTCCTGTTAAGAAAATGGGCATCAAATCTAGATGGTAGCCTTCAAATGGACTTTATCATATGCCACCATCCCCATCCCTGATAATACCTTTATCAGACTTGATTGGGAGTTAGAGAAAAGATATCATGTTGAAGATCCAAGGAAACTCAACAATGAGATTATCTATAGATCATGCCATATAGGAAATGATGCAGTGTTGACAAATTTTCTTCCCCCCCTTAATAGAACAGATTCAAAACGAAGAGATTAGGCATAGTTCAAAAAGCTTGGGTACTTCGAATCTTCCATTAGAGCATCTTCAAGACAAAGCAGTGGGATTGGAAATAAACGCATCATCATCACCATCACAACTAACCAAGAAAAGAAAAAAGCGAAAAAGGAAAAGAGATATAAAAAATGAATCACCAGTTTTGAGTAGGATCATGCCTCAACGCATCAATAGTCGAAAAAAGGAAAAGGAAGAGGTTTGGTATATCTGATGGCCACAAAAAGGTTAATATTGGGGAAATTCAAAGTCCCAAGATAGTCAGAATTGGACAAGGCACATCAAAGAAAGAACCTATGGACTTGCCTGTGAGTTGGCAGGTTCTCAAGATGGATTTCAATGAAGACATCTGATGCCATGGGGCATATTTTTGTATCATATTTCTAACCTTATCCCTTGTCATTTTTGTTTAATTAGCTTTATTTCAAGAATAAATTGTCATTTATACTCTTAGAATAAATTTCCATTTCTTCATTTCTGTACATGATTTCATTTGATAATATTTTGAATAGATACTACTGATATATGTCTATTGTCGATGGATGCAGATTCCATGTTCTTGCACACTATCACTTCATATCTAGCATGAATCCCCATATGGAGCCAAATGTTGACCACTATAGTGGCACCTGATGATTATATGAAGACTCCACGCCCAAGGATGATCCATAGGACATTTGTACAATTAGATATCATCAATCAACAAAGTTTTTTTAACTCTACTTCTATCTTCTCATCAACTTTCTTGTACCCGGATTCCACACCCTGAGGGGATTGTAATAAGTGATACAAGTAATGATGAGTTTTTTGAGTCTGTAATAGGCCTAGGATGTTGGGACTCGATCAACAAATGAGTACAAATTGGAGTGTTTTTTATCTATTTAATTATCCTTTCTTTTTTAGAGGCGGATAATTTTATGGGTTTTTTCACCCACTTTATACCCCAAAGCTGGAGTGACGGCTTGAAGGTTGAGCCCCTAACACATATTAGTGTCTAGAGTTGATATATATTAGCATACTAGATCACACAAAAACATTGTGGAATTTGGCTAGGTCTAAGTAAGATTTTTTAATAATTAAAAATCTCCCACAAAATGAGATTTTTTAATTAATTTCTATGTAATGATGTAAATAAGTGGCCTTAGGAAATGTCTAGGGCATATGACTATTCGAAATTCATCCTTAGAGGCCCAACATTTTTGTAAGACCCACTTTGAGGGTCAAAAAAAGACTTATAGTCCCTCAAAAGTTGATTTTCCTAATGTCAGTGGCAAAAATAAGAAAAAATCAAAAAAAATTTAATAATTGGAAAAAGTAATTATTTTTTCCAAAGTCAAAATATGTCCAATTTTGATATCAAAATTATGTGGAGAATCAAAAGATGATGTGGCAAGCATGTGGGCCCAACATGTGAAAATTCCTACATTGAAGGAACCCCTACTGCAGCAAATCTGAATCTACTTCACCTACTTGATTTTTAAATTACATTAATCAAGTTATTCTTCTTAATACTTAAGCAAATTACTTCTGCAGCCTACACTAATTTAATATTTGATCTCATGAAACAGAAAACAGAGCAAAAAATAAGATACATAGGACACACTTATTTTTAGACACAATAGTCCCCGGAAAAACCCAATGTAGGAAAACCGGTGCAACAACTTTGAGGTTTTATTATTATGTAGGAGAAATATTTGAATACAAATATAGGATGCTCATCTAGTAATCCTTTACAGAGAAAATACTGGCAAAAAATCTGAGTGAGTTTTACCTCACTTCACCCAATAGAATTCCAGCTGATCTAGAACAAGATTGGCTAACCCCAACTATTTCCGCGTCTCTGCATCACCTTCTCTGCCCTCTGCGTCAACTCTCTTGGCAGTTTCGGTTGTTCCCCAACATTTTTGGGTGTTCCGACAGTTCTAGATTTTGCATGACAAGCAACTTTTTCTACGTCAACTCTCCCGGCTACTGCACTGCCTCTGCGTCAGCTCTCCTGACAGTTCCGGCAGTTCTCGACAGTTTCAGCTGTTTCGACAATTCTAGATTCTGTGTGACAGGAAACTTTTTCTGTGTTAGCTCTCCTGGATGTTTCGGCAGTTCTGACAGTGCCCGATAGTTTCGGTTGTTTCGACAAATCTGGATTCTGCGTGACAAGCAACTTTTCTGCGTCAGCTCTTCCGGTTACTGCGTTGCCTCTCTGCAAGCTCTCTGCCTCTCTGTTCTATATTTTCCGGAAAGTCCTCTCGGATTCTCTCTGCTCCTCAGCTGCAAGATCTCTTCAATTGATTTTCCTCCTGAGAACTTCTCACCTCAGAAAATCCATTTCCTTAATCTCTCTGTGTGTATTTCCAAATGAACCCCAAGCCTCCATTTTATATTTCTCCTGTTGAGTCTTCAGTGGCCGAGATTAACTCTCTAATCAACGGCTACGATTAAAACATCACTTGATCCGCCTTCTAGATCATTCTCACCCATATTTTTGATTAATACCCATAAATATTTTAATTTCCCTAAGTTTAGACTTAGGAACTCCATTAAAAATATTAATTATTTTAATAAAATACAATCCAAGTGAAATTTCACGAAACGGTGTCTGGGTTCTTTAGAACTCATGTGCCTTAGCCTCTCCACCAATTTTCAAGGCTAGATCACTTCCGATGCTACCAAAAACTAACACTCCCTCTTAGCGAGGAAAGTGCTCTAGCAACAATGTCCATCTGCATCCTGCTATGTTTTTGAAACACCTCTTTTTTGCACTGTTGCTGCCACCAACATTGTGCTGCTGCTGCTACCATACTACTACCCATGACACTGCCACTGCCACTACTGCATCTGTACTACAGTTCCCTCTTAAACGCTGCATCTACTATGCTGCTAGCACTGCCACTACTAAAACTGCGTCTGTACTGCAACTCAGTTGCTGAGAGAAGCAACTGAAAAACATCCAAAATTAGTTGAACTTAACTATGTTCAACATAATACAATGAATGTTGGAATCTGACTGCTCTAGTCTCTGACCCTCTGAATCTTTTGCGTTGCTGTTGACTTCTGCACTACTGCCAACCTTGCTTTGTGCTGATTAGTCTCTGGTCCCAAGCTACTGCATCTATCCTCCAAACAATCCACTGCATCATCTGACACTAAGTCCATCTCGCTACTACTGAAATATGGGCTCCCATAGCAAGGAATTGATCCAAGAGTTGGACTCCTCAAGGATCCTACCCACATGTAGTCCTCCTGACTACAACTCAATATCGCCCCATCTCTTGCCTGGAGATGCGTGGGCACTCATAGAAAACTCATCCTTATCAATCTTTGCTGAAGCAGCCTTAGGATCATGTTTCTCATCCTTGTCCTTTTTCTTCAAAGGACATTGGGATGAATAGTGGCCCATCTCGCCACAACTAAAACATTTCACCTTCGAAATGTCCTCCTTTCGCTTTGGCTTCTGCTGTCCCTTCGATTCTAGAGTTACATTTTCCTCCTCCTTCGTCTTTGTGCCACTCCCATTACTGCCACTTAGGTTGACCTTCATTGGGTCCCTCCTTAACTCCTCCTGTTGAAGAGACGCCCACATCTCCTCCCATGAAGGTAGTTTTTCTGTACCCAATATGCTTTGGACAAGAACTTGCCATTCATCTGAGACTTCATTTAGGGCTATCCTCACCATTGCAGTTGGCTAAGGAGTGGACCCCACTGCAGCGAGTTGGTCTCTATTGTCCTGAAGATGCTGAAGATAGAGGTTCACCCCTTCTCCTTTTTGCATCAAAGTCCGCTGCAACTTCTGCCCCAAATACATCTTCCGCTGTTCGGAAGAGCCTTCATATAGAGAAGACAAGGCTTCCCACATCTCTCGGGCCGTATCCTTGCCCTACAAGTGTGAGACCACATGATTTCGAACTCCATCGAGAATGAGCCTCTTCGCCTACCCCTGCTTGGCCTTGTACTTCTTCTTTTGATCGTTGTTAGTAGGAACAACTACAACACTATTGATGTAGGCCTCGAAGTATTATTCCTCCAGAATAGCTAAGATTTTGGTCTTCCATATGACATAGTTGGAAGCACCTTCCAACCCGTCCTGATCTCTGACCCCATGCAATGGCATCTCAGTCAACTGTCGAATTGACTCCTCTAGTCACTTTGTACTGTTGATTTTTGGTAGCATCAGATGTGATCTAGCGATGAAAATTGGTGGAGAGGCTAAGGCACATGAGTTCTCCAAGACCCAAAAATCGTTTGGGGAAATTCCACCTAGATGGAGAGATATTAAAATAATTAGTATTTTTTATCGGGTTATTAAATCTAAACTTAGGAAAATTAAAATATTAATGTGTATTAATATAATATGGGTGAGAAAGTTCTAAATAACGAGGATCAAGCCAGATCTAATCTTAGCTGTTGATTAGGAACTTAATCTCGGCCGTTGAATCGTCAATAGGAAAAGTATAAGAGGAGGCTTGAGGGTCAGTTGGAGACACACCAAGACACCAAGAGAGATTAGTCAGTTCGATTTTATGGGGCGAGGTTTGCTGAGGAAATCGAACAAGTGATCAGTTGCAATGAGAGGTAGCTCGGTAGGAGGCCAAGGAATACATATAAGAGAGGCAATAGAGTGTTGGAAGAGGCAGTGCAGAGCCTTGGAGGGCTGACGTAGAGGCAACAACGGTTGACGTAGAGGCTGAGGTGGCTAGTGCAGAGGACGCATAGGGCCAAGAGGCTGACGCAGATGTCGTAGAGGCTGATGCAGAGGGATTTAGAGGCTGCACTGAGGTGATTCAGTGGGATAGACGACGAGCTGATTAGCTGACGCAAAGCTAAAGAGGGTGACGCAGTCCCTAAGGGGGTGACGCAATTCCAGAGAGTGCGTGGAGCAACGTTTGCTGCCCAACACAAGGAACAACCAGAGTCACTGTGGGATTGTTCATCCGGATGTTGATTAGCCGAAATATTTGTCTCCGAATAGAGGTATTATTGCGAAGGATATTCTCTGAAGGGTGAGCCATTTCTCGCACCCTAGTTGTATTCAAAATCTGCTTAATAATAAAACCCTCTATATGCTGCACCGGTTTTCCTGAATTGTGTTTTTCTGAGTACGATTGTCCAAAAATAATGGTGTCCCTTGTGTTGTCTCAGTTTATTTCAGTTGTTGATCTGTATATTTGTGAAGGCTGCATTTGTGTTTACTTCAATATTTATGCATTTAAATAACTTGTTAATGAAAAGAACAAGTAGGAGATAGTAAACCGGTAATTGCAACAGGGGTTTCTGATGTGTTAGATTCAAGAATCTTCACATGGTATCAAAGCAATTGCAGATCAAGGACTGAAGACACCAGCAGAAGAAATCTGAGGGTTTGCAGTAGAGAAGCATCTATCCCGAGAGACAGCATTGTTCTAGAGTTGAAGAGGCAAGAAGAGGAGTGACGCAAAGGCTCATTTCGAGCCTGCATCATCATTTCGAGCCAAGGGAAGGGCAGCTCAAAGGCAGAGAGAGGCAAAAGAGGCTCACGCAGAGCCACATCATCCTTCTCAGCCAGGTAGGATTGATGCAGTTGGCCGGAGGAGCAGATTCAACCTTCGCCGTGATTGCGCAAAGCTTGAAGGGCTCAGATTCTTCAGTTGCCAAGGCTAAGGGAGTTGTGAGATTGTGATTTGAGGAGTTGGTGGGATGCTGTTTCTGCCGGTGCAGAATAGTGTCTAAGGAGACGGCACCAAGGTAGAGGGAATCAATACCTCGATGGGTTTCTAGCCAAGGAATCCAGATCCGAGTTGCAGTTGCAAAGGAGGATTGGAGAGGAGCGGTTCGACAGTTGGCTAGAGGATTTCCAGGAGGGAAATCGGGACTCAAAGGGAGTATAGAAGAGGAACAAAGATGGAAGTGGATGGATTGAAGGATCATGACAAATTGGACGGGGCTTCCAATTTTGTCATCTGGAAGGCTAGGATCTTGACAATCCTGGATAAACATCGCATCAAGGACTAGGCCTTGAGAACCGTAGGTGTCCTAGTTGACCCTGATGCTAATAAGAAGTATGAGGAGGCCCAGGCGAAGGAAAAATGCATGATTCTAGACATGGTTAAGGATCATGTCATACCACATTATGCTAAGAAGAACACAACAAGAGAAATGTGGGAGACCTTGAACACCTTGTACTCGAGCTCTTCCATGCAACAAAAGATGTTATTGGAAGTAGTTGAGGTCATATCAAATGCAGAAAGTAGAGGAGATAGATCACTTCCTTCTCAAGTTGCAAGGAATTTGCAACCAACTTACTTCCTTGGGGTCTACACCGGATCTAGAGTTTATGGTTAGGACTGCTTTGAATGCAGTCTCCGAGGATTGCGAGATGTTTGTCCAAAGCATTTTGGGCAGAGCGACTCTCCCTAATTGGGAGGAGATGTGGGCAGCTCTTCGACGGGAGGAGATCAGGAGGTTAACCAAGGCCGAGAGTAGTGGTAAGGGAGTTCGAGTCATGAAAGAGGAGGAGGATGTAGCTCTAGCATTTGCGGGACAACAAGGGAAGAGGAAGAAGAAGGACATCTCCAAGGTCAATTGCTTCAATTGTGGGGAGCTGTGACACTATGAATCTCAGTGCCCCAAGAAGAAAGGCAAGGGAGAAGCTTTCGACTCTAAGGCATCTCCAACAAAGGCAGAGAAGGATGTCAAGACTGATGACGATTGTGCCATGAGTGCTCATGCACCTCTAGAGAAGAGGTGGGGAGACTTAGAGTTGTAGTTGAGAGGACTACATGCAGGGGCAAGATCCTTGAGGTGCCCAAACTCTTGGATCACATCCGGCTATGGGAGCCCTTAAAGACAATAACATGATGATAGGTGTCGGATGGAGCAAGGTGTGATGGAGCGGCAAGGCAGTGCTAGAGTGCAGAAATGTGAGGTAGAATAGTGGAGGTTGCAGGAGTGTGAGAGACATAGAGGTGTTTGCAGCAGCGCAGTGGCAACAGAGGGGAGCACAGGATAGCAATAGAGGTAGCTTTAGCATCACGAGGCTTCTAGACTGACAAGGATGTCAGTGTTTGGGTGAATTCAGTTACTTATTTCTCGGTAACTGAGTTGCAGTGCAACAGTTAGCAGTGGCAGTGCTATGGGCATCATGATGTAGCATGTTGAGAGGGAGCTGCAGTACAGATGTGGCAATGGCAATCTCATGAGCAGCAGTACATGAAGCAGTAGTGCAGTGTTTTAAGGCAACAAGCCAAGCATCAACACAGGTATTAATGCTGAGGATCAATGTGATGTTTCTATGGTGAAGCATTACTAGAGCACATTCCTTGCTATGAGGGAGTGTTGATTTTTGGTAGCATCGGATGTGTTGTAGCCATGAAAATTGGTGGAGAGGCTAAAGCACTTGAGATCTCCAAGACCCAAAAATCGTTTGGGGAAATTCCATCCAAATGGAGAGATATTAAAATAATTAATATTTTTAATGTGGTTCCTAAGTCTAAACTTAGGAAAATTAAAATATTAATGTGTATTAATATAATATGGGTGAGAAAGTTCTAAATAATGAGGATCAAGCCAGATCTAATCTTAGTCGTTGATTAGGGACTTAATCTCGGCCGTTGAATCGTCAACATGAAAAGTATAAGAGGAGGCTTGAGGGTTAGTTGGAGACACACCAAGACATCAAGAGAGATCAGTCAGTTCGATTTTCTGGGGCGAGGTTTGCTGGGGAAATCGAACAAGTGATCAATTGCAGTGAGCGGTAGCTCGGCAGGAGGCCAAGGAATACATATCAGAGAGGTAGTAAAGTGCCAGAAGACGCAGCGCAGAGCCTTGGAGGGTTGACGCAGAGGCAACAAAGGTTGACGCAGAGGCTGAGGAGGCCAGCGTAGAGGATGCAGAGGGCCAATAGGATGACACAGAGGTTGTAGAGGTTGACTCAGAGGGCTTCAGAGGCTACGCTGAGGTGATTCAATGGGACAGACTGAGAGCTAATTGGTTGACATAGAGCCAGAGAGGGTGACGCAGTCCCTAAGGGGGTAACACAGTTCCAGAGAGTGCGTGGAGCAACTTTTGCTATCCAGCACAAGGAACAACCGGAGTCACTGTGGGATTGTTTGTCCGGTTGCTGATTAGCCGAAATATCTGTCTCCAAATAGAGGTATTGCTGCCAAGGATATTCTTTGAAGGGTGAACTGTGGGCCTTTAGCCCCTAAACCCTAGCCGTTTGCCCTCAAACCCTAGATGTACAACTTGTTAGGCCTCTCTTCCTCCAGCATTGACTTTTCTTGGCCTTCTCCTTCCTCATTTACCCTTTCCTTGGTCTCCTAGCCCCCTTAGCCCTTAACACTAGCCCTACTGGGCCTACCGTTGGCCCTAGTTTGGCATAAATCCATTTATGATTTTTTATGGACTAAATACTTGGTGGTTTTACAGGATTTTGGCCTCAAAAATTTTGATTTTAGGTGGCAAGCTCATCCTAAAGTTTCAACAAATTTGGACCAAGGGATCTTCAAGGCCTTGGGGCCTAGGTTTTTGCTTTGTAAACCCTCATTTCGCCTCTATTTTAATCACAACAGTGATAACAATGATATAATTGCCCTAAAATCACATTAAGTTGGTTAAAATACTCTAAAATTGCAAAATTTAAATTTTCCTAAATTTTAGCCACTTGGGTATCAAGGATCTAGCCTAGATCTAAGATTTTGCTTGCTGGGATTTTCTGCGTAAATCATTGCATCAGATCTGAAGTTTTCTGAATAACACACTTTAAAAGGCCTAAAAAGTTGATTTTTTAGTTTTGGTAATTTTTTCTACGTTTTGGGTCAAATTTGGCACTTGTCCAAACACTAATATCTCACTGTTCACACACTTTCCTTATTGCTGTAATAAACATTTCAGATCTGGAATAATTGGGTAATCTAATCATAAGAAGGTTGAATACATCTTAATCTTTGAGTTGGCTGATTTAATAGTTGGTTTTCTCTTTATAACATTGGGCAAGCATATGCACTTTAAATTTGATATCTAAGGCAAATTTACTTGCTGCTGTCATAATAGTCACTTGTTGCTCATAAAAAGGTCATTGGAACATAAAGTGCATAAGTGTTTTGATAGTTCTACATTTTGTGGTTACTTGTTCCTAGAATTTACATTGTGAAAGTGGCTAACATTGTGTTTTTCTTGTGAGTTTATGTGCTATAAGAATTCATAATTCACATCTAATAGGCTCATTCACTAAAGCACTTAAATCTTAAATCATCTTGGTGATAAGTCTCTTGGGCATATTGATATCTTGTGAATCTGATTTTGTTTCTCTTAATAATTGGCATTGAGTAATAAGATCACGCATAATCTTGTTTGGAATCATCTTGGGAAATTGTGGTTGGCATCTTGTAACATTTTGGCTAATTAATAAGTAGATAAAGTGCTCTAATTTCTTGTCACAAATTGGTTAAGCATCTTGTGGATTAATCTATAGTTGAAAGCTTGCACTTGCATCCTTAAGCACTTATCTTGTTTTAAGATTGTTATCTAACCATTTGATCTGAAATGATCATAAACTAAAAACTGATGTAGAATTGATTAACCATTAATGATTTGAATGTTAGTTGAAAGCACGCAAATCGAGGAAAACTGCTTGATAAGAACACTTTACGATAGTCGATTAAACATAAAATCGATGCATAACAGAAGTACAAACAACAAAAACACAGCAATACCAGACAACAAGATTAATGATGGAGTTCGTCCCTAATGGACTACGTCTCTGGGTCTGCTTTCAAGATGGGCGACCATTTTTATTAGGAATGAGAAGAAGGTGTTGATTACACAAAGAATTGATCAATTTGAATGTGCACGCAGACACTTCATCAGGTAGCCCTCTGAACCAACTTTCCAACGCTTCTTACGGTTTCCAAAACCGACCCAGGATGCTCCCGTAACACTGAAAACAAAATCGCCTATGTCCTCCAGAATCTGCATACAAAAGTCAAAAACCACTCCCCTTCATCCATGAAGGCGAATCCGCCTTTTATAAGCTTGCAAATTCATCAAAACCTCCTTTCACTGAGTTTAGGGATGAATTTGGCCTAATTTGGGTTCATAAGGTTCGGTCTTGTTACGTAGGGACACCTCTAGGTCTAGTCAGATGGTGGTGGAATTAGTTTTGCACTAAAAACACAACAAAACCGATTATTAAACCATAGGATAAGACTGAAACCGTTTACGGTCAGCTAATTGGGTGGAGGTTGGAGCAGTTTCATGTGACTGGCACTATATCCTGCTGTTTGAGTACTGACAGTTCCGTCGTCGGTTTAGAACTGGCGGTTGTTGTATCGTTAACCATCAACCTGGTCACATGTTACCTGTATCTACTGACGGTTTCCGACGCGGTGAACTCCGAGATTGTCAGCGTCCCGTTCACATGCTTGAATTTTTCCAACGCAGTTGCAGTTCTGGCTAAGACTCTGGTGGTTACATTAAACTCTGTCACATGTCCAACAGTCCCCGCGTGGTTAACCTCTAACATCCCGCTGACTAACACTCTTACTTGGTCACATGCTCGGACCTCCGATGCGGTTTAGTCTGCGGTCAACTGATGGTTTTGACTGTGTATTGAATTGCAATGTTTTATATGTTAACTACATATGCCGAGGGTTGATTAGGTTTATATGTTTTGTTTAACACATAGGGTTGACGCGATAGGTTTAGGACTAGGTTTTAACACATAATTTTTCAATGTATTTTGAATGTAGCATTTAAGTTTGGCATATGGTTAATTAGCGTAGGTTTTGTATTAGGATATGGTTTAGAGCTTAGGTAATGTATTCTACATTGTTGTGATGTATGTTTTAATACATGGCCATGTATAGATTTAGGGTTAGGGTTTTAGATTTTACATTAGGTGTAGAAACACCTTTTCCAATCATCGTCACAAAGGGACATAAAACCACATGCATGTCGTCGACACAAGCAATGTTTGCGACGACTCCCTTTTGTTAACAACCGTATCAAACCTTTGCTATGGATGACACCCATGTCGACATCAAAACCTGCGAAGATGAATGACAAGGCACATGTCTCCTACCAATCCTGGCGGAACTATCGATGAACATAAGTCGACAGGCAGGTACAACCCATATCGATTGAACGCCATGAAACCATAAACATTACCTGAACAACCTGATCCATAATCAACATTGTCGAACTGTCGAAGCTGAACTGAATTAACGACGACACTAAACACTGATGACGACACTTGAACACCTGTGCATTGAATCGACGGAATCCTCTTGGATCACCATTGTTAAGTACTCTTGCTATAAGATAATTCGCATTAAGTACTTAAATAACATACACTAAACTTAACTCAAGATAATTTCACTTATCATCATTGCACAAGCATTCTAGGATCTAGTTTGCATTAAAAACTTACCTCCTAGCATAAGCTAGGTTGATATAAATCTAGGACAACCCTTCTCACCTAGTTTGAGGGGCTTAGCAACTCTTCAGTGGTTAACATGGTGACCTTACAGTCGTTAGAGCCATAGTCTCTACAATGTCGAAGGCATTGGTGATAGGAGCCTATCAAAAGGTATAGTTAATCAGGCCTTACCTTGCTTCCTATTGGCCTCCTTCCCACGACCTACCTTGGAGCCTGGCTTCAAAACAGTTAAGGGAAGGTTACACTTAGATTAGGCATATAATTAAAAATAACTAGCATCCTTGAATCACACCTAGTTCTTAGGAGTTGCATCTCATATAGGTTAGTCTATCATATTAAGCAGCGAGTCGCCATCCGGTTACTTGGTTTTAATTCATAATAAGCAAGAAATGTGACTCCATAAGGCATTGGTCTCATCTCTAAATCTAATCAAATTCTAAGTCTTGCTAATTTTAACCCAGTAGCTAGGCCACTCATCCATGTCTCCCAAGCAAGTTGGTTCCTAAGTTGTTTTCCTTCACCTCATTTCCATAGGGACTATCCCCCACAGCTAGTTTTTGGGAGACAACTAGAACAGAGTGGGAGGGGATCAAAGTGGCAACCCTTGCCCTGAGCGGTTGTAGCTGTGCCTGTACAATCAGAGTGACAACAAATGGGAAGAGATTTGGATCAACCAAGTAAGCAATTCCAAATTTTTTCTTTTAAAGTTCAATTGTTTACAAATTTACAATTCAAATTATTTGTAAATACTTGTAAATAAGTAACGAAATGAACTAAGTTACTAAATTACTAATTAATGTCTTTTTCTTTGCAACACATTGGTGGGAGTTATTTGGCAGCCAATGTCCTCAATTGCAAAAGTTTGCAATTAGAGTCCTTAGCCAAACTTGCAGTGCTTCAGTTTGTAAGTGCAATTGGTCTATTTTTGAGCACGTACACACGAAGAAGAGAAACCGTTTGGATAAAAAATGGTTAAATGATCTTGTCTTCATGCAATGCAACCTTCGACTAAGGCGCAACCAAATGATGAACATAAGACCTGATCTAGATCCCATTGTGTTGGACGATATTGATCCAACATCAAAATGGGTGGAGGAGACTGAAGATCGTGAGTTTGATGCTGATTTTTATATTGACATAGTATTAGCGAAGTAGATTTGGTAGCACCATCAGAACTAGAATTAGTAGCCACATCAAGCAAAGGAAAACAACCAATAGAAGGCACTAGTCGTGCAACTCGACCAACTCGTGCTTCCATTAGGTCCACTTCTATTATTATTCATGGCAGTGCTACATTTGAGGTTGCAGATGAGGCTGATGCATCCTCAGACTCTGATCCAAATGATGTTTATGTAGCTCCTGTTGATGATTATGTGTATAGTAGTGGTGATGAATTTGATCACTGATATGTAGCTCATGTTGATCACTGATATGTACCAGTAGACTTGTAGTCTAAGTCTTGTGGTAGGCCAATGGCGCCATAGCTTGTAGCATTGTTTTTGGACTTTATAGGCCATTTACAGCCTCATTGCTTATGTATTTTGTTGATGATATGTATAGCACCTGGTGCCATTTAGAAATATTCACCTTTACATGGTATATAGATGAGCAAACTTTGCATATTTTGTTTCTCTTGGTTTGGAATCATGGTTTTAAATCTTAAATTTTTTCTTTTTCATTAAAAATTAATTCTTTCATGTATTTTTTTAAAAATCGGTTCATTGAGATCTGACCAGTCCTGGTTCGACCAGTTCCAGTTTGAAACCCAGTTTATTAGGTGGACCGGTCCAGTCATCGATTCCGGTTTTTAAAACTATGCTTTCAACAATTACCTTCTTTAGTATTAGTTAATGAAGTTTCATGGATTAAATGCAATCATTATCCACTAGGAACATTCTTTCTACATCATCAAAGAGTAACACATGCAAAACTTCCCAAGATAACGAATTATGAAATATATTCAACCAAACAAAATGCTAATTCTTATCATGAAAACAAATTCCATGCATTAGATATTATTTGTAAGTTAAATTCATCATAAAGAAACACTTACAAGACAATATAGAGTATATCCGTCCATCAACAATACATTTAGAAGTTCCAAAAGGATAGCAATATATACATACATCAAAGTGCATCCCATAAACATCCAAATATCTCCTCAAATTACAGGTCTGAATTCTCTAATGAGGCTAGCGAAAATCCCAAGTGTGATGATTTGAATGGGAGAGTCTCTTCAATTTATGTGAGACTAAGTAGTTCAAATAACACATGAAAGAAACCCCTATTACATGTCTAATGTTCTAAGTAACCTATCCATGCTTACAAGCCAACCCTGATAGCTCATTAAAATTATTTTCTCCCCTCCAAGTCCATGCCAGGTTGACATCATACATGTGTGGAGGCCTAGAGGGGCAACGTTGAGGCCTCATGTGCTAAGAATGTGAGAGAGGGCCTAAAAAATGATGAAGAAGAGGGAGATGCCTTCCATATGTTGCAAAACATCTCCAAACCCCTATTTGGGCTTTGTGGGCTCCAAATGAGTCTCATGGGTCTCCAAGTGGCTCAAGATCAAGTTGATGCTCCATTAATGAGGGCTAGAAGATGACACATGTCCTTCTAGGTCTCCTTAGGAAAGACTTAACCTCCTATGAGCCTTGGATCAACTGCCAAGTGTCAGGTGCAATGTGTAGCCGGCTAGGGAAACGTGGTCCAAGTGCATCATCACCTTTGAATAATTGGGGACGAGCAAGAAAATGGTGGTGCTGAAGAAGCCCATGTTGTGGCAAATAATGCTATGCATAGATGGAGGCCCATGGATCTCAACGGTCACCCTACAAATGCCATTGTGATCCTTTGGAGGGCTTGGATTTTGTATAAGATCCAATGTGTCTCCTCACCCTCCAATATAATGACTCATTGGTGCAATTGAGTAAGTAAGCTTGTTAATCAAGGCAGAAGTGGACACTTCATAGTGGGTTTACCATCCAAATTTGGGGCTTTGAACATGTATTAGTGTTTCCTTCTTGGGTAGGAGTGGTTAATGAAGGACCCTATTATGTGGTTTCAACCTCTAAGGGAATGACAAGTCCGTGGTACATCCATCAAATGGCAGTTGTCATGTGAAATGATGATGAAACAAAATGGGGAGAAAGGGAAGGCTTCAAGCCACATGCCATGGAACAAGGGTAGCTATGATGAGGGAGGCCCACACCTTGGGTGTATGAATGTAGGAGAGAGCATTCGTGGTACATGAGTTATCTCGACCTTTGTTTTTCCACCCTTCATATGCCTTTTACCTTTCACTGATTTTTCTTCATTTTACTACTCGAGGCTCAAGGGGATGAGAGCGTGATGTGTAAGATACAATAGTTATTACCCCCTTAAGGTAGGGAAATTCATCACCCAACAAGGGTTGGGAAAATCATGGGTTCCTTAATGATGCAAGGGGCACTCATAGGGGCCCTAGGAACTAGGGCGATGGCCATAATGATAGGGGGTAGAGCTCATTTTTGGCTTTTGCCCACATGCTAAATTCTATTGTCTCGAGCATATTTTGCATTTTGTGGTACATTTCCTGTTTATGTGGCCATCTTACGCTTTTATCTTTTTTTTTTTTAACTACATCAACCTCCTGGGCATTGTTCCAGGCCCGATCCAAGGTGTGGACAAGGGGAAGGGGAGGCTAACACCTTGTGGACCCAATGGACAAATGTGGACCCAAATGGGAAAATATGAAAAGGGATGTGTAATGAGTGGAAGGGAGTGAGATATATGGTATGGGGAAGCGGGACCATGCAACCAAAATCAAGGTTTCCCATGTAGTGGCACTCCTAAAGCTAGTAGCCAATAAAGGAGGTCCCACAGGACTAGGATACAAGATTAAGCCCTTAGTCGAGGTAAGGGAGCAAAAGTACAGTCAAAGCCCTTCCTTCTTTCAAGTCCCGCAGTAATCCATGCCCAAGTGTGCGCATGAAAAATAGGCATAAACACTTAGTTACATAATTAAAGATCATACCTTTGGGATTGGATGGCCCAATTTCAAACATATGATCTTGATAGATGAGCGAGGGTACACAATTGCTAGCTTAGGTGGTGGAGAATAGTTGCACATCAGAGCATCAGGTGGCTGGCGAGGGGTTGCTGGCTGCCGGTTGAAGTCAAATCTTAGAAGAAAATTTCTCCTATGGGGTCACCCATTGGTGGTGGGTAACAGTCCCTTAGTCATATTTAGGGTACATGAATTTTGAACATGATGAGACAACATTGGTTGACCCTCTTGAATTTTATTGTTGTAACTTGTGACGAGTAGCTTGGGTGTTGATATCTTGTCCTCCAACCATCTCCTTCATCATATCACTCCCAACATGTCGTTAAGGGCAAAATTTGGATTCTCCTTTTTCATCCCTTACCTCTTCTCATGGTAGTAGAACTAATCCATTTTTTATTTATTTTTCCACCTCCCACTATTATGATTTGGCATGTGAGTATTATCATTATTGTGATGCTTCTTGGTTTTATTCCATGATTAGCCATAGGTTCAAGATGTGTGATATTGTTTTAATGATATGTTGGCTGCATTGGTTATATGATTATACTGAGGTCATGCATTATATACTAGCATAGTAATCAATCACATTGCATATAGTGTAAGCATCCTAAAAAATTGCATTCTCTTATTATTTGTCATGGTAGATTAGATTGCAATTGGCATAGATTTTATTCTTTGTACGAATTTTTATCATCATATAAAACATTGGTTATGCCCTACACCTAGTGCACATGATCCCAAACAAGTTGATTGGAATGTGCAGGTTATAGGTCTATGAGCCCAGGGATTGTTGGAATTCTCATGAGCTCCCTGTTCTAGCTATTGGATCATGTGCTCTACTGTGAGCTCATGTCCTTGAATTGGAGCCAGATGTTACCCACCAAAATGGGTAACTCCATAGAAGAAAACTTTTCTCCTACATTTGACAACTTGTTGGTTAGCTAGAGAGCCAATAGTTGTTGCCACCCACCATTAGTTGATAATATGCCATGTGCCTCCACCACTTGCATCAATAATGTGCTTCTCACCCATCTTGGACTAGCACTTGGATGAAGGTGGGCTGCCATTCAAAAGGTGCTTCGATCATTTTTCAATTGGGTGCTTATACTTGTTTGTTTTTGGTTATTTGGGATGGATTATGGGGTGATTTGGAAGACTTATAGATGTTGGCCATGACCTTGTTCTCTCACCTTACTTTGGGGGTTAATCTTTGATCCTAGTTCGGTGGTACTTCCCTTAAGACCCTTATGGGTTATGGGAGGGACACTACCTGGGAACCCATGGTTGAGATAGCGTGTTTCATCTTCCCTATGTCATACTTAACACCTTCCATCCTACATTACAAGCCCATATTTCACCTCCATTCTTTGGGTACAACTTGTCATTGATATTTGGTGATTTGGCACTCACAATGCTCATATACCTTGAGTAGGGCCTAGAAACTTTGCCCTGACGGTTGATGCAGCTAAAAGAAACAGAAAGAGCATATCATGGCCACATCAAAACAAAGGAAGAAAGGTTAAGATGCGAAAGATGGCTAGGGATAGAAAGATTAGCACATGGGAAGGAGTCTAGCATGAACTCTACCTCACTCATATGGCCATCATCCGGTTGTTGAGCACATGTTGCTCCATTACATCAAAAGAAGGAACCCTTGCATGTCCCAACCCTGATGAGCGACGAGCTGACTCATTTTAAAGGGGTGATAAAACTGTTAAATCATACAAAGCAACTCTTAGATGGGATAGTGGAAGAACTGGACTTGAATAACTCTTAGACACCTATGCATAATATGTAAAATTTAAGATAACCCCAAAAATAAAAATAAAAAGAACAATAACCACAAAGATTAGAACTTTGAGATGTTTCATTTCTTGTGTTGTCGGGATGGAGGCTTGCTTGCAGTAATGATGTTGCTGAAAAGATTTTAGTTAAATGACCAGAAACCCAAATCCAAAACTATCTTACAAAACTCTTGTTTTGAGCGACAACTTTCGCAGATCAGATTTAGATTCCGTATAATGCAAAAAAAAATGGATGGGATAAATGACCATATACTCCAATCATAAATGTTCATTATCAAAACTGAAGATAAATGCCTGGAACATCCCTGAAATATGCCCAGAACATCCCTGAAATCTGCCCAGAAAATCTCCAAAACCTGCCTGGAATGTCTCGGGTATGGCGAGCAAGTTCCCAAGTCTCAAACGAAGCCCCCAACAGATTGAGGATGTTTCCTAGGGAACCCCAAGCCCCTGAAACATTGGCATGGTAAGTACAAGGTTTTATTCTGGGGGGTAGAATGGGGAATGGGTCCCTATGCAATATAGTACTCTCTACCAAAAATTCCCTTGTTTTTTTCTGTCTTACTCTTTAATGCCTCAGTTGCTACTGCTTCAATTCTTTTGAATTATATTTGTTGCTTCCAATATTGACTAATCTCTGTGAAACACATTTTAAATTTTTGTTGAGAATGTTCCACACTTTTTAGTGGCCTTTGGTTGTAGAAAATTCTACAACTTAGGCTAACGTTTCTTGCCATTTCCTAAGCAATCTCCTTCTTGTATTGGGATACATGTTCTTGTCTCTGCCATTTGTATTTGTCTAGACTCTATAACATCCTCTTGGATTGTCTAATTTGTTCTACCATTTGTATTTATTTACACTCTATATCGTCCTCTTTGACTGTCTAAATTGTTTCCACATTTCTCGTACCATGTATGTAAGTTACAAACCTGTTTATATTCAAGAATTGGTGAGTACAAACCTCTTGTTGGTTTTTAGTTTCCAGTACAATTAGGAACTACCAACTCCCAACCCGTGAATTGTTTTCTAGGGAATGGATAATTTTCCAACTGATATGATGTGAATTGCTAGTCGGTTCAGTATGATCCAATGGTATGGTGTCCACAAGTTGTTCTTAGTTTTTGGTAGCATTGAATGTGCTCTAGCCATGAAAATTGGTGGAGAGGCTAAGGCACATGAGTTCTAAAGAACCCAGAAACCGTTTGGTGAAATTCCACTCGGATTGTATTTTATTAAAATAATTAATATTTTTCATGGGGTTCTTGAGTCTAAACTTAGGAAAATTAAAATATCAATGGGTATTAATCAAAATATGGGCGAGAATGATCTAGAAGGCAGATCAAGTCATGTTTTAATATTAGATGTTGATTAGAGACTTAATCTTGGCCATTGAAGTCTCAACGAAAAAAGTATAAGAAGGAGACTTGGGGTTCATTTACAAACACACACAGAGAGAACACTATGATTTGGAGTTCGATTTCTGGGACTAGGAAGTTGAGAATTCGAACTAAGTGACCAGTTGTAGTAGAGGGGCAAGGATAGTTAGGGAGTACTGGTAGAGAGGCGGAGAGAAGCTAGTGGAGGCAGCGTTGCAGCTAGGAGGACTAATGCTGAGCCAATCTGGGCCCACGTAGGCCTGACGCAGATCTAGGAGGGCCAACGCAGAGCAAACGCTGCCGTACACACAGAAAGCCGGAACTGTCGGAACAGCCTGGAAAGCTAACATAGTGGGCACAAGAGACAGTGCAGAGCTGATCCAGAGCTTGTAAGGTTGACGCAAGGCCTATGCAGGGCCAACACAGAGGTAGTCGGGTTAGCCAGTTTTGCTACCGGATCAGCCGGAATCTACTGGGTGAAGTGAGGTAAAACTCATTCAGTTTTTCCTCCATTTTATTTTCTGTCACTGGATTGTCGGGAGGGAATCCAACATTTGTATTCATAATTACTGCTTAATAATAGGAAACCCTCAGAGCTGCTGCATCGGTTTTATCGCATTCGGTTTTTCTGGGGACTATTTTGTCCAAAAATAATTGTGTCCTATGTACCTTGTTCTTTGCTCAATTTTCTATTTTATGTAATCAAATATTCAAGTAGTGTAGGCTGCAAAGTAATTTGCTTTAGTATTCAGAAAATAACTTGATAAGTATATTAAGATCAAGTAGGTGAAGTAGATTTAGATTTGCTGCAATAGGGGTTCCTTGGGAGAGGAATTTTCACATGGTATCAGAGCATTGATTTTGAAACAGGAAGAGCATATCCAGTGCTGAGTAGAGAGGCCAAAAGCTGCACTTGGCAGCAATTTGAATCCCCTTGAAGGGATTGCGCAATCCTTGCCAGGAAGCAGAGATTCTAAGGAAATCTCTCTCTGAGAGAGTCAACAGAGAGGTATGATTTCCGGTTCGTGAGCTTGCAGAGGCAGAGGGAGTGACGTAGAGCCTCAGCGCTGTGCTTGAAAGGCGCAGTTTTTGTCGGGGCAAAAATCTGTTAGAAAAGAGCGAAGACACATAGAAGAGGAATTTTCTCACCAAAAGTCCGAATTCTTCACTTGGCAGACAACAGATCAGTGCTGAGCAGTGACTAGAGGAGTCAGGTCGACATTTTGGGTGAGATGGCATTACATGGGTTCAGAGATTAGGACAGGTTGGAGGGAGCTTTCAACTATGTCATATGGAAGACCAGAATCTTAGCTGTTCTAGAGGAATACGATCTCGAAGCCTACGTCAAGAGTGTTGTGGTTGTTCTTGCTGACAATGATAAGAAGAAGAAGTACAAGGCCGAGAAGGGGAAGGCGAAGAGGTTCATACCCAATGGAGTTTGAGATCATGTGGTCTCACACTTGCAGGGCAAAGATACAACCTGAGAGATGTGAGAAGCTTTGTCTTCTTTGCATGAAGGTTCTTTCGAACAACAGAAGATGTACCTAGAACAAAAGTTGCAGCAGACATTGATGCAGAAGGAAAAAGGGGTTAACTCCTATCTTCAACGTCTTCAGGACACTAGAAACCAACTTTGTGTAGTGGGGTCTACTCCTCAGACTACCGCGATGGTAAGGACGACCCTGAATGGAGTCTCGGATGAATGGCAAGTCTTTGTCCAAAGTATATTGGGCAGGGAAAGACTACCTTCATGAGAGGAGATGTGGGCAGCCCTTCAACATGAAGAATTAAGGAGGGATCTAGTTAAGGTCAACCTGAGTGGTAGCAGCGGGAGTAGCACGAAGATGAAGGAGGTGGAGGAGAATGAAGCTCTAGCATCAAAGGGACAACAAAAGCAGAAGCGAAAGAAGGACCTTTCGAAGGTGAAATGTTTCAGATGTGGTGAGATAAGCCCTTTGCATCCCAGTGTCCTTTGAAGCAAAAGGATAAGGATGGGAAAAATGATCCTAACATTGCTCCAACAAAGATTGACGAAGATGAGTTTACCATGAGTGCCCATGCATCTCTAGGAGGGAAATGGGGTGATAATTGTAGTTGGGAGGACTACATGTGGACAGAATCCTTGAGGAGTCCACCTCTTGGATCAATTCCTTGCTACGAGAGCCCGAGATTCAGTAGTAGTGAGATGGACTTAGTGTCAGATGCTGCAGTGGATTGTTTGGAGAGACAGATGTAGTAGCCTAAGACCAGAGACTGATCAATGCAGAGCAAGGTTGGCAACAGTGCAAATAGCACAGTGCAGAGGTTAGCAACAATGTAGAAGATTCAGAGGGTTAGAGACTAGTAGTAGTTAGATTCCAACATTCATGGTAATATGTTGAACACAGTTAAGTTCAGTTAATTTTGGATGTTTTTCAGTAGCTTCTCTCAGCAACTGAGTTGCAGTACGAATGCAGTGTTAGAAGTGGCGGTGCTAGAAGCATAGCAGATGCAACATTTGAGAGGGAGTTGTAGTACAAATGCAGCAGTGGCAATGTCATGGGTAGTAGTGCAGTAGCAGCAGCAACACTGTGTTGGTGGCAGCAACAATGCAGAAAGGAGGTGCTTCAGAAGTAGAGCAACATGCAGTTGGGCATTGTTGCTAGAGCACTTTCCTCGCTAAGAGGGAGTGTTAGTTTTTGGTAGCTTCGGATGTGCTCTAGCCATGGAAATTGGTGGAGAGGCTAAGACACATGAGTTCTAAAGAACCTATAAACCGTTTGGTGAAATTCCACCCGGATTGTATTTTATTAAAATAATTAATATTTTTAATGGGGTTCCTAAGTCTAAACTTTGGAAAATTGAAATATTAATGGGTATTAATCAAAATATGGTTGAGAATGATCTAGAAGGCGGATCAAGTCATGTTTTAATCTTAGCCATTGATTAGAGACTTAATCTCAGCCATTGAAGTCTCAACGAGAAAAGTATAAGAAGGAGGCCTGGGGTTCATTTAGACACACGGAGAGAACAAATTGATCTAGAGTTCGATTTCTGGGGCTAGGAAGCTGAGAATTGGAACTGAGTGATCAGTTGCGGCAGAGGGGCAGGGATGGTTTGGGAGTATTGACAGAGAGGTAGAGAGAAGCTAGTGGAGGTAGTGCAACAGCCAGGAGGACTAACGTTGGGCCAATCTGGGCCCATGCAAGCCTGACGTAGAGCCAGAAGGGCCAGCATAGAGCAAAAGCTGCTCTCCAAGATGAAAATTGGAACTGCCGGAATAGCCGGGAAAGATGACACAGTGGGCAGAAGAGACAGCGCAGAGCTGACGCAGGGCCTACGCAGGGCCAATGCAGAGGTAGCCAGGGTTAGCTAGTTTTGCTGCCGGATCAGCCAAAATCTGCTGGGTGAAGTGAGGTAAAACTCACTCGTTTTTCCGCCATTGTATTTTCTCTGTTACTAGAGTGCCAGGAGGGCTTTGTAGAAAATCTGATGGTAGGATAACCCGATAATGCAATATAAATCAAAGCAGAATACTATAACCTATTTCTACTATCAATTTGCGAAAGCTTAAAGATCGAGCTGAAAAATATAACCAGAAGAAGAAGAATTAATGGCACAATACACATGAAAATACTTTGGGGAAAACCTTAGCTAAAAAACCCCACTATTGTATTATCATACATGGTGGAAATACATAGGAATTATACAAAGCCTTAGCTCTCATAGCTAGCTAGCTCTCAGTACAATCCTCACACATGCTCACAGGCAATCTTGGCTTCTCTCCAGCCTTCCTCTCTGCCCTCCAAGCTCCTATTTCCTTGTGTTGTTCCTTGTGGATGATTTCCTATTACCGAGTGGATGATCTTCCTCCAAAACTGCGCAATCCTCAAGGATTAAATCCTTGACTGCATGCATCAGTTTTCTCCATGAGAAAACACATGCAATTGATAGTACACTGTCCTTAAATTTAATCTCAACTGGGTCTTTCTCAGAATAGACATGCATGAGTTTCTGATGAGGGAATCTTCACTTAACTGGAGTAGCACTAGTTGAGTGCATGCATGCATCAACTTACTGTTAACTCTTTATTAGTTCCTCAAACAGTTTGGAACTAATTTAACTGGACTTAACTCAGTAAATTGAGTTAACTAATTACAATTCAAATATAACTCAATCTTATCTCCTTAATTAAGGGATAACTCTTGCATGAATTTAGAAAGACTTCTAACTTGAATTTCTCCAACTAATTAATTTCAAATAAATTAATTAATTAATTCCAAGTAGCTATTAAGACTAAATTCGATTTTAATTCACAATTTCATTTATGGACAAATTAAATTGGAATATTCTTGTTGCCATATTTCAACACTCCCTCTCAACAAGAAAGGGATTATCTGCCACCTTGATCCTGTTTCTATGGAACTCGAATTTACACTTTGACAATGCCTTTGTCAAAATGCCAGCATCTTGCTCCTTTGTCGAAATATACTGCATCAACATGATCCTCCTCGCTACACAGTCTCTGAGATGATGATACCGGATGTCGACGTGCTTGGACCTATCATGAAATACTGGATTCTCAGAGAGTTTGATACAACTCTAATTATCACCATAGATCACAGTTGTATCCATCCTCTGATCAAACAAACCAACTAGGATTTTCTGCATCCAGATGGCCTCACATGCTGCTTGACACGCAACCATGTATT
>APFE030581090.1:109182-139258 GCA_000404065.3 Pinus taeda
AATTACAACTCAAATATAACTCAATCTTATCTCCTTAATTTAAGGGATAACTCTTGCATGACTTCAGAAAGACTTCTAACTTGAATTTATCCAACTAATTAATTTAAAATAAACAAATAAATTATTTCCAAGTCGCTGTTAAGACTAAATTCGATTTTATTTCACAATTTAATTTAAAGACAAATTAAATTGGAATATTCTTGTTGCCATATTTCAACAGGCTTCCAGCATTTGTATTCAAAATTACTGCTTAATAATAGAAAACTCTTAGAGTTGCTGCACCGGTTTTCCCGCATTGGGGTTTTCCAGGGACTATTTTGTCCAAAAATAACTGTCTTGTGTATCTTGTTCTTTGCTCAGTTTTATGTTTCATATAGTCAAATATTAATGTAGTGTAGGCTGCAGAAGTAATTTGCTTCAGTATTTAGAGAATAATTTGATAAGTATATTAAAATCAAATAGGTGAAGTAGATTCAGATTCGCTGCAGTAGGGGTTCCTTGGAGAGGAATTTTCACAGTTGTGAGCGTTGTTTTTATAATAGACATCTGTCTATTATAATAAATATATGAGACCTTCATTTTTCCATGTTTACTTTATGTAAACGTCAGTGTTTTTGAACTAGTTTTCTTGAAAGTGTTCGATGAAATGCATGAAACTATCATTGATTGCATTCTTTAGAGTCTTGATTGTGTACTCTGGTAGTCCAATTTTTGCTTCCCAGTTGACTGGATTCCACTCTAAAAGCTTGCCTTTCTGCAAACTTGAGTAGGTTGCGTGACATGAATTGTTTTTTTTTTTTTTTTTTTAAATCTGAATATTACAGCAGGATTTTTTATCTTTTTTTTTTCACTAACTATTACAAATATATATGAGGAAACATATTGTTTTCATATTTTCCCTAACCTTTACAAATCTGTATTATTGGCACTGAACATTTTCTCCCCCTTATTGAGGAATATATAACAGGAGATTGCTAAATTTTACTAGTTGTACATCTTGCATTTTTTCAGATAATTACATTTCAGTGAGAAATTTAATTACGTTCACCAAGCTTCACAAATTCTGATCGGAGTAACTTCTAGAAATTGTACATCTACCATGTCTATACCTCTATTCATATGTTAAAAAGGTTTACTAAGGAAAACAAATTGTGTTGAGCGTAAGGAAGAGAGAGCCTTTTTTATTCATTGTGGTTGTGAAACATTAAGTAAATATATTTGATGTGTTGATGTATTGCAGTCGCCACAGAGGAAAGATGCCTGATAAGGTTCCTCTTCCACCACCATTTGGAAATGATCATTATGCTTCTAGTCAACAGTATCAGCGTGCACACAGTCTCCAAACTAGTAGCACGCAAAAACATGTTAATGATTCCTTTACAGGATCTGTTCCTCCAGAAGGAAATGATGTGCGGAATGCTCAAGTAAGGAAGTGTTCAATGCAAATATGTTTTGGATAAACCAGCTTCACTTGCTACATAGATTTTTATTTTCCCCAAACAAATTATCTTATATGAAATGTAACACAAAATATGGGACAAAATCAGCAACACTCTAGAAAAATTATAGTCATAATATTTCAAAGTAGTCCACAAGTCAGTCCAAAATGACAATAGTCTTTAACCATATCTCAGGAGTCAGAACAACAATTATGTCGAAGCAAAAGCCTCTAGTCCTAGTGCCATACATCAATTATTTTTTTCCCCTGTGGCTTCAGCTGTAATCAGATCTTGCTCTCCTGGGATACAAATCTGAATTTGCAGGTTGTCAAATCAGAGGGTCCACCTCTTGCTCAAGGTCCATCTGCTTCATTTGAAGGACTTCATCATATTGCTAATTACTGTACTGGCCCTCATAATAACCCTATGTGGCTCACCATCCTCGTTTTCCCTGTCCACAATCCAATCCAGGTCTTCTTCGCAGGCATTCATTTGGTCCCCATATTATCCTCTTCCTTTTCGTAGTTCCAGGAAAATCTCTGAAAGCTTCCTTGTCTTTCTTAAAGTTGACTTCACTATCATAAATCCAGTGGGAAGAGAATAGACAGAAGAAAAATAGATCTTATTTGCATCCAAGTGAGGCTTTTCACTTCCTTCAATCCTCCTTAATAAAAGGAGGGACAGAAATCCAACATCTTTTAATATTGGTAGGAGGAGCAGAAGGAGCCGGCTGCAAACCAGATCAATCTTACTTCCACCACTTTGATCACATTTTATTTGCATTCATAGCTAAATGCCTTACAATAATTTCTATACTGATTTAGGGTAATTCCACCATTCTTCTTAAATTCTTAAAATTGTCTGTACTTTTGCAGATGTGTCCATTCTGCCTGATGAATGCTAAAAATCTTGCTTTTGGATGTGGTCATCGGGTAAATTTGATGAATATTCACTTATTTTCACTTCAACGGTGTCTTTTTTAAATGCGTATTATTTTCTTACAGCTTTTCTAACTGGTTTTTGATGACAGACCTGTTATGACTGTGGACAAAACATCGCTACATGCCCTATATGTTACAGTCAAATCACAACCAGGGTACAACTGTATTAAAGTTGATGCAGGTTTGACAGAAGATAAACATTTATTGTGAGTAGACCATCTGAAATAGTTGAATCAGTGCCGAGTGAATTTGTGCACAACTGCAATATATATATTTTTTTAATTGTTTCTGGTGTATATGCTTCATGCATTCATCTTCTAGAGATTGCTTGGATTTCAGACCATAATCACTAAATAAGACGAGTAGACTGTAGATAATGTGTAATGCCCTTATTGGACAAAACCAGTTTTCATATCATATTAAAAAGGAGCTAGAAATTTGAGTCAGCCAAACGCTGTGGATCTCTTTGACCAATGAAATTGATAAAATAAAATCGGTTGTTTTAATGTCCAAGCATATTTGAACCCGAGGATATTCAGTATAGAGTTTATTTAGCCTCAAGCAAGATGCGTCTTTGCTAAATTTGTTTTTGGTTGATTTAGGCTTGAGGATATAGAGGGTTAAAGGTGTTTGGTTTAGGCCAAAGTTCGTTCACCTTCTGTGTGTGATCTCTCAGGTTTACCATTGGTTCTTACAAAGTAAGCTATATAACTCTGATTGGGCTTGAGATCCGTCTTTATATAGAATGTCGGATTAGCGTAACAACCACTGTAATGATAATTAGATTAGTGTAGTGGTTAGAGTCAGCATTATTGCTGTAATTGTAGGTTAAGACTAGTATAATACTTATCAGTATAATTGATATAAGCAATATAGGTAATAATCAGATCAATGGTTTTATTTTTTTAACTATTAGATTGTACATGACATGTTTTGGTCACTTAAAAATCTTAGGGCTTTTAACACTTTTTTCTAAAAAGTATGTTATTTTATGAGAGGGCAAAAGGTATGTACAATGGAGCTTCTATCTTCTTCCTCTCAGCGGCATTAGAATTAAAATAAATCAGATTTTGCTGTGGCCTAAGTCAAAGGTTTGGGTTCAAGTTTGGGTTTAGCAATACTTAGGTTAGGTTAGTATAACTGATATAACTAATAAAGGTAGTAATTAGAGCAATAATTTTTTTTTTTTAACTATTAGATTGTACATGCAATGTTTTGGTCACTTTAAAACCTTTGGAAAGAAAAGTATGTTATATATTTATGAGAGGGCAAAAGGGTATGTGCAAGGTAGCTTATATCTTCTTTTCAGTGTCATTAGAATTGAAATGACTCAGACTTTGGTGTGGTCTAAGTCAAAGGTTTGAATTCAATTTTTTTTTATGAGGTTCATATGAGGTTTGCCATTAGGTTCGTGTGTGTATTTATAAACTTTCAAGTGAAATATAGTATAAAATAGTAAGAAATCAACATCAATAAACATAAAAGATGTTATCATGGACTTGGAAACTGCAAAGGTTGATTACAACCTTGAGTTGTGACATGAGTTTATGAGTTTTTAGTTGTGGACTTGGTCAATGGCTATGAGGATTGATGAGGTTTGCTGAACCTTAATTTCTTTTTTGGGTTCGCCAAATTTCAAACCTCAAGCTTGAAGTTCAACAAACCTTATGACATAGGTTGTGGTATCTAGAGACTTGCATCCTAAATGAGCAAAACATCTTTGGCTAATAGCCACATATGTACTTCATCCCTGGATGAAGTGTAGAAAAGAAACCTAGGATGAGCTTCATCATGAAAAACAAGCTTACAATGTATCTTCCGAAAGCAAAGTAGAGTTATGTAGACAGTGCCAACTATCCATAAAGGAAGAGCAGTGTTATGAAACTTGTGCCTTAAAAATGATAAGAAACCAATCATTACAATCCTCTTCGTGTCGAAAAGTGTAACTAGGTTCAGTCTTTGTAATGATATGTGTAATTGTAATTTTATGTATTTGATGAAAAGAAGAAAAATAAATTTATTGTAATGCTTGTCTCATGGATTTCATGAGCAAAGAATTTTAATTTAGTGATGGCTCCCATTGTGAGCATTTAGGATTTGTCATCTAGTCATAAAATTCAATTTGAATCTATGTCATGTATGAAGGACCCTTCTTGGGCATGTTACATTTTGTACGAGTCATTAGATAAGTATGAAAGCCCTCCAAGACAAAAACAAGGCATCTCCCTTCATGTCTTCTCTAGGAAAGTTAATAATACCTCTCCAAATGACACGTTGACCCAACCTGCAGCGATGTCAGCTCTAGGAAAGATAATAATACCTCTCCAAATGACACGTTGACCCAACCTGCAGCGATGTCGGCTCTAGGAAAGATAATAATACCTCTCCAAATGACACGTTGACCCAACTTGTAGTCATGTCGGCTTATTATGATGGCACACAACTATAAATAGGGCATTTTGGATTCCATTTCATAGCAGAATTTCAGAGAAGGTTTTCCGGTCAAGTTTGCAGCAAGAAGTGTGAAGCTTACTAAAGGAAGTATTTTATCAAGCGAAGGAAGGAAGGTATAAACCGAGTTAATTTTAGGTCTGTTTTTGGGTTAATTTCCTCTACACGTGTGGGGTAGCAAAAGATCAGTTGCAGTAGAAGGAACCAAGAAGAACAAGAGTCCTTTTGGGTAGTCGAGTTGAAAGAAGTTCAATTCATAAGGAAGGTCGGGTCAAGCTAATAGGAGACTCCATCCCAAATGAAGGAAAGGCATAAGAAAAGGTCTTATGTACAAGTTAGAATTATGATTGCAGACCTAATTCAAGGAGGCCGAAGTTGAAGCAAAAAGTCGAAGTAGAAGAGGAGCCAAGACAAAGGAAGGAGCAGAAGGTTGACTATCATCAATGGAACTTGTGTCTTGGTCTTGGAGTGGCAAATAGGTCAAAGGTCTTGGTCTTGGTATTTTTCAATTGGAATCTCTATAAGAAGAAGAATTTGTTCAGGTTTTTCCTCTCAAGATTGAGAGGTTTTGGCTCTGGTTGATAGCCTAAATTTTATGTCTCTTGTCTCTTTATGGTTTATGCTTGGTAGTTGTTTGATGAAGAATAACATTATAATAACATAAGAAAAAGAAGATCCTAATCAAGAAGTGAAAGGCATTAATAAGCAGATATCTAATTAAGAGAAATTACCTAATCTCGATGCCCTAGATTTCTCAACATGGTATCAGAGCTAAGGTGACAAAGTCAAGGAAGCGCATCTTATCAAGGGACACTTAAGGATCAAATATCGAGGAAGGCATCAAAGAAAAGATCATTTTTAAGACAAGATCTACAAAGGAAGCATTATAACCCTAGATCGAAGAAGGAGTCTACAAAGAAATCTTGGGATCGTCATCAAGAAAAGAAGGCCAAGTTGAAGAGATCTACAAATCAAAGTCCTTACCATGAAGACATCACCAAGAAGTCACCATTGATCTTCATCAAAGGATCCAAAGAGATCTCACTCTCTATGGGATCAAGGATCACTCTTGAAGAAAACTACCTTCATCAAGGGGAAGTTTTCTATTCTCTATATCATCATCAACATCAAAGAAGCAACATCCTATCAAGTAAGTATATGAATCTATCAAAATGTCGTTTTGCAAGGAAAACAATAAATTGGTTGGGGCTTCAAACTATCTTGCATAGAAGAAAATGACAGATTGAAATCTCATTGAAAATGAGGTTATGGAACATGTCAAAGGATCTATCACTAAACCAAGAAAGAAAGATGCTCAAACTCTTGCAAAGTATATGAAAGGAGAATTTAGGGCTAAAATGATTCTCATAGAATCTATCAAGGATCCCCTCATCCCATATGTATCTAAACTCGAAACTTCAAAATAAATCTATGACAAAATGGTAGAGTGGTATTCCGTAAGAATTGTTGGAGAATTCATCTCATTAAGGAAAGAACTCTACAAGTTGGAGATGTCAAGGGAAGATGGAATAACCTCATACTTTATGCGGATATCTGAAATTCGGGATCAACTACAAGATCTGGGAGAAGTCATGTTTGATAGAGAAATGACTGTAGTTGTACTAAATGCACTATCGGAAGAGTGGGGTGACTTTACTTCAAGTATTTATGGGAAGAAAGAAGCTACTCCATTCTAGGATCTATGGTCACTGTGCAAAATTGAAGAATCTAGACTAAAGTCCAAATCTGATGTGGGATCAGGTGAGCAAAATCAGGGATATGTTGCAATGACAAAAAGAAAAGGAAAATTTGGAAAGTTTGGTCCTCAGAAAAAAGAATAAGAACATGGCTAAAATACAATGTTATGGGTGTCAAGAATATGGGTACTATAGGAAAGATTGTCCTAAGCTCAAGAAGGACAATAACAAAAGAGGAAGAGAAGAAGCCCACATCACCGAGGAAGTGGACGAAGCTGAAAAGAAGAAATCCACTTTTGATATAAGTCTTCCTCTCACCTAAGTTCTTTTCAAGTTTCTAAGTCTTATGTTGTAAGATATGGCAATCATGATTCGTTAAATTGGACGCATCAAGGCATCATAGAAGCATTGAAAGCAAGAGCTCAGACATAATCATAGAGAAGCATGAAAGATGAAGTCAAGGATATAGCTCTTGGGAATCTCATTGGAAACATAAGTGGCAAGATCATCTAGTTCAAGGTTCATCATACATCTGTCAAAAGGAAACATCTGCTAATGAGGATACCTTAGATCCTCAAGATTATCTGATGGAATCTTCATTGAAAGGTTCACCGATCATGAGGCAAAGCAAGTGTTTCATCAAGAATTCCAAACTTGTGGAATTCATGGGATGAGGGTATGACGACATAAAAGGAGAAGCAGATCAAGGGATTGAAGCTCTTTCAATCAAGGAAGTTGATGCAGGAAGTCTGGATGACCCAAAGGAAAAATGAGGTATGTATGCTTACAGTCTATATTGAAAAGTTAGGTCATATGGTTGCAGGTAACATGGATCAATGCTTTATCTACAGAGCACGATCAAAAGAAAGGATCTCCTCCCTTAAAGGGATGGAGGAATACATGGGTCACACATTCATTAGATGAAATCAACATGATATGTCTTCATATGAAGTATGAGGCGGCTGACTACAATTCAGGAACTCTGATAGGAAGCTCCTAGGATTGAAATGTGTGAAGAAAGGAAGAAAGAGATTGTGGAATATGCAACAATGGTAAAGGCAATCAACATCTGAAAGACCAAGAAGATTTGACTAGGATATCTCCATGGAAGATATGAAGACTCTGATGAAGTTTGAAAAAGAAAGAGACCCTTGGCAATATATATCTTTGGGAGATGTGTCGATATGTATGCAAGATGTTGATGCAAACTAGAAGATGTCATGATGAAAGACCATCACAAAGGTAATGTTGATATTAATGTTCATTTCTTTATTTTTTAGCAAATATTTGGATGGGTTTATACAGGGTTGCCGAGGGAATATTTATGGATGTCTTCCACCACCAATGCACATGTAGTAGGATGAAAGATCCTTAACTAAACATGGCATGAAGAAAACAAAATTGGCATGAAGGAAGGCCAGATATGGATTGATAGATCACTTTTTGACGATGACATGGTTGACTCATGGATGACAGTGATGGATGGTTGGTGCCCTATTTAGGAGTCCTAAACATGAATACTCCTAAATAACGAAAAGAAGTTCATGACATCGTGAGGAGGAGTTCTTCAAGCAGCTGGTTGCCCCATCATCTCCACCTAAGGAGCTGCTGTAGGTCCCTAATTAAGAGGGAGCCTGGAAACAAGATTTTTACTTGGAAGAAACTTGGAAATTCCTAAGCCAAAAGGAAGCTTAGGTACATTCCTTTATTGGAATATATATGTCCTCGCTAATTAAGAGGGAGAGGTAGACACATCATTCTTGTTTTCGCTTGGGAAGACAAAATGGAGGATTGGGTAAACATCTGACATCTGATACTATTTAAGGATGAGTTAGGGCATCCAAGATAAGAGTAGTCATAGAGGACCGATATTCTTTGAGGACTAGGAATCCAAGATAAGAATAGTCTTGGTGGAACACACCCTAAGAACCCGAGTGTGGTATGTTCTAAGAGAGACAATGATGAGGGTGTCTATACATCATTGGTCTCGCCACCATTGTGCTCAAATCTCGTGGAGAGATAGAGTTGTTAGTCAAGGATTTGCTATGTGAGAGTGCTGACTGATATGATGCTAAACAAATCAGTTACCAATCTGACTCTGCTTATGAGAAATTCTTCAGATTGAGAATGACCAAGTACCATTATGAATACCTCCCTAGTTAAGAGGGAGGGTTGAAAAGTGTAATTAGGTTCAGTCTTCGTAATGATACGTGTAATTGTAATTTTATGTATTTGATGAAAAGAAGAAAAATAAATTATTGTAATGCTTTTCTCATGGGTTTCATGAGAAAGAAATTTTATTCTAGTGATGACGCTTCTTGTGAACATTTAGGATTTGTCATCTAGTCATAAAATTCATTTTGAGTCTATGTCATGTATGAAGGACCCTTCTTAGGCATGTTACATTTTGTATGAGTCATTAGATAAGTATGAAATTCCTCCAAGAGAAGCACAAGGCATCTCCCTTCAAGTCGGCTCCAAGAAAGATAATAATACCTCTCCAAATGACACGTCAACCCAACTTGCAATCATGTCAGATTATTATGATGGAAAACAACTATAAATAGGGCAGTTCATATTCCATTTTAGAGCATAATTTCAGAGAAGGTTTTTCAGTCAAGTCTGCAGCAAGAAGTGTGAATCTTACTAAAGGAAGTCAATTATCAAGTGAAGGAAGGAAGGTATAAACCTAGCTCATTTCAGGTCTAGGGATAATTTCCTCTACACGTGTGGGGTAGCAAAATATCAGTTGCATCAGAAGGAACTGAGAAGAACAACAGTCCTTTTGGGTAGCCGAGTTGAAAGAAGTTCAAGTCATAAGGGAGGCTGAGTCATGCTAATAGGAGACTCCATCCCAAGTGAAGGAAAGACATAAGAAAATGTCTTATATACAAGTTAGAATTAGGATTGCAGACCTAATTCAAGGAGGTTGAAGGTTTGAAGAAGAAAGTCGAAGTGGAAGAGGAGCCGCGACAAAGGAAGGAGCAGAAGGTTGACTATCTTCAATGGAACTTGTGTCTTGGTCTTGGAGTGGAAAATAGGTCAAGGGTCTTGGTCTTGGTATTTGTCGATTGGAATCTCTATAAGAAGAAGAATTTGTTCTGGTTTTCCTCTAAAGAGTGAGAGGTTTTGGCCCTCGCTGATAGCCTATATTCTGTCTCTTGTCTCTTTATGGTTTTTACTTGGTAGTTGTTTGATGAAGAATAAATAACATTATAATAACATAAGAAAAAGAATATCCTAATCAAGAGGTAAAAATCATTCACAAGTAGTTTTCTAATTAAGAGAAATCACCTAATTTCGATGCCCTAGATTTCTCAGCACTTCGAGGGGGAAGTCTTCTTTTACAATGAATAAAATGTACAAGACAAGATTTTATGATCTTAAGGATGGGTCTCCTTATATATAGAGGAGACCAAGGATACAATTATAATACTTTGGCTTGTAATGAATTTTTCTCGACCTACAACAATACTTGCGGTGAATTTTTCTTCATAGATATTTAGGCATGCAGTGAACTTTTGTTGGTAAATATCTTGGGCCTACAGTGAATTTCTGTCGGTGAATTTTTGGATCTATAGTCAATTCCCTTGGTGATTTTTTTATGGTGAATACTTGGACCTATGGTGAATTTTTCTCGATGAATGACACATGTGCATAAGTTTTTTATTATTATTATCATTATTATTATTATTCTTTTATTTTTTAATTTGTTAAAATTATGAGTACTTCACCTCATACATCAAAACCCCCATCTAAGAAGGGGAGCTTGAAGTAAATCACTTTAGAAAGTCTTTATGATCATACTGAATGTTTAGAAAAACAAAGAGAAGAAAGAGAAAGGGAACATAAACTATAATTATCTACAATGGTTGACAACAACTACAAATCGTTAGAAAATAAAATGTTAGGGCTTGAGATTAAACTTCAAAAAATGAAATATAAGGTACAAAAATAGAACTGCTACATGATTAATGAGGATCATCAACCCTTTTTCCTAACATTGGATATAAATGGCCATTTTCTTCATAATTGTATGTTAGATTCTGGTGCATCAACAAATGTTACGGCTAAAAAGGTTATGGAACAATTGAACTTAAGAATTTCTAGACCTTATCATAACATTTTCTCAATGAATTCTAGAAAGGTTGATGTTCTTGGTGTGGTCAAAGATCTTCAAGTTTCCTTGGCTGATTATCCATACAAAATCATCACCATGGATATTACCGTAATTGATGCGCCAAAAGTATGGGGAATGCTTCTATATGGGAAGTTTGGAATTGATTTAGGTGGGTTTATTCAGATGGATTTATCTTACATCATTATTCCTGAAACAACAAGTGGCATGGTCAGATTATATAGAGAAGTAGAAAGAAGATATCATGTGGAAGTCCCAAAGAGATTGGAAAATGGTGAAGAAGTTGTGCCACAGGGTCATCTTCTATATTTTGAATCAAAATTTGTTCAGCTAGTATATCACTTTTCTTCATCGCATCTTCCATCCTACCTTCCCAGCAGAAAGAGAAAACGAATTCAGTATGACAGAGACATGCAACATAGTGATCAGATTCTTCTTCAACCAAAGAGGGTAAAGTTTCAGCAAGGGACATCTAATAAGCAACCTATTGATCTACCCATTAGCAAGTAGATGTCTGAGATTGTGTAACACCGATGACATCTAATGCCATAGGGCATCATTTGTATAATATCTCTAACCCTACTCCTTTTTACTTTATGCCATTAGTTAGTTTTATTTTATGCACTTTACACTTTAATGTTCTTTTCCAGTTGTTAGGATAGAATTTTCTATTCTAGTAGGATTTACTATATATGCATGATGATTTTGATTTTGGTTGGATATCTATTTGATGGACTTATGTTTTCTTGGATGAAGAATTCTAGGATTCTCACATTGCTCCATTGAAGCAATATGTCCCCACATACATTGCACTCGTTTTGTCAAAGTTACAAGGAAGTAGATGCACTGCATTTCTTTCAAATGATCAAAGATCACAGACCATCAGTTTATTGAGTCATTGTAAACCCATTCTGCAAAATTTGTAATGTAAATAATACTAGTAAGACCGTGTGTGTATGTAACAACCTAGGTAATCCTATTATTTTGGCAAGAATTTCATCTTAAGAGGTTTTTCATCTTACTGATTCATCTTTGTTTCTTAACATGGATGGTCAACATAGTTTTCTTTAGCCTCACCCCAAAGCTAGGGTGAAATTTATTGTCAAAGTCTTAAGTGTGTCCTAGTGTTTTAGTCGAGTCTTCTGTAAAAGTGATTTGAGATTAATTTAAGCTAATTGACTAAAGTATTTTATTACAAATCACTTGGTCTGTTAGATCATATTGTGTTGTAGAAATGGGTATGTAATTTGAGAATCTATAATGAACGAGTGTTCCCCCTTTGAGGGTTGTATTTGTAAATCTTATGTAAAAAATATTTTAGTGCATGGTCTCTTATACTTGGACACCATGACTAAAATATTAGAAGGTGGAAAATTTATTTAATCCCCTCGTGTGTCAATTAATTAATTTTTATGGCAAAATTAAAATTAATCCTAAGCCAAAAAATTAATTAATTAGAGTCAATTAAATTTTTAGAGAAATTAAATTTTCCAAGTGGAAAAAGACGTGGGTCTAAAAGAAATTAATTTTTGGAGGTCCCCAACCAAAGGAATATTGGAAATTTTCAAGAAAAATGGGAAAAATGCGTGGGTCTAAAAGAAATTAATTTTTGGAGGTCCCCCACCAAGGGAATATTGGAAATTTCAAGAAAAATGGGACTCTTGGGCCTTGGTGGTATAAGTCAAACTCAATATTTTGAGGAAATTAGCTCAAAATAATTATTTTTAAGCTAATAAAAAATGAGTTAAATGAGAAATTCGAAAATTCCTCAAAAATAAATATTTTCGACTGTGGAGATTAAAAGATGATCAAATATTTATCGACGACCGAGATTATTTTGATTTGGATCAAGTCAACTAGCCGTTATTTTTCCACTTTGAGGATTTATCTATCAATTAGGAGTCATTTGTGTCTCAAACCATCTGATGTTTGGATAATGTAACTTTGAAAAGCTGATTTAAATTACTGTATTTTTTGGAACGTTGGAATAATCATAATAAAGACTTTGGGACACAGTTCATGGTGTCTTTGATATGATGATTTGTGGTATGTGTTGGGTATGGGCATTCATATATCAAGATTTATAATTGTTATTAATCGTTATTTCATTTTAGGTGATAAGAACATTCTATTGGTAAGTTGTGGGCTTATCTTAGGTGATCTGATTCACTGTATGTTCTAACGATTTTTTTATTATAGAAAATATATAGTATTTGCACATTCCCTAACCCTTGGACTCCAAATTCATAAACTTTGGATAGAAATTGACTGTGTTTCCATCCTAATTATTTTTATGGTGTTCTAACTTCGCTAAGCTTGTGGTTTCTACATTTATCTTTCAAAATACATTTAGCCATTATTAAGGATTTATATAAATTTAATCTCTCAAAATTCTTTCAAGCATACTTCATGTATATTTTACAAATATAATTTGTATAATATACTTGCAAATTATTTTATTTTTCCTAATTTTTGTTTTACCACTAGGGTTTTCAGGGTTTTGAATTATTTCGAATTTTTTGTATCTATTGGGGTAGGGTATTTTTTATTTCATTTGTATAGGTGAGATTAAGGACAAATAGTTGGATTGAAGCTCGATCTAGACCCTTGAGGGTAAGATTTAGCCTTTAATTTTTTTTGCAAGACTAACTACTGAAGAAATTTTGCAAAAATTGAAGATCTGAAGCAAAATAATTTTGGATCAAGGGTTTCAATTTATTTTTGGGGCCCTAAGGTCTAGTGTCCTCCTCCAAGCCCTGCGTCAACCCTTCTTCCCCTCGTGTCAGGATTTTGAGGCCCAATGTCAACCCTTTAGGGCCTCTAGAGCCTAGCTTGAGGCTCTTAGAGGCCTCAACCTCCTCCTTCAACCCCTGTGTCAGGGTTTTAAGGCGATTTTGGCCTGGCTGTGAGCCTAGAGGGCCTCAACCTTTCATCCTTAGCCTGGAAAGCAACCCTTAGGGCTTATTGTGGGTTTTCAACCCTTTTTTCCTGCCCAGGCTCCTCATTTCAGCCTTCTGTTGTTTCCTTTGCCCTTTTGCTCTCCTTTTCGCCCTTCTTCAGTGCCTCCGCTAGCTTCTTTGGTCCTTTTCCCTAGCCGCTATGCCTTGTAGGCCTCTTCTAGCCCAATGCTAGTTAACCCTGATTTGCCCTAGTTTTCCCTTTGTTCATATTTGAAATTTTTGGACTGAATATTGGTGGGTTTTATAGGAGGAAATTGGTTCAAGTTTGGTGTTTTCAGGTGCCAAGTCCATTAGAAAAATTTTGATGACTTGGGCAAGCAATCTTCAAGGCTTTGGACCTAGGGATTGATCTCTGAAACCTCTAGTTTCATCATTGTTTGATACAGCTCTCAGAATCATTCACAACAAAGGTAAAATTCAAGTTTAAATGCTCTAAAATTCACTCATAATTTACCTAAACACACTAAAAGTTTCATGATAAAAATTTACTAATTGTTTGGTAAATTGGGCATTGATTCTTTAGCATAAATCTAACTTGTTTAGTGATTGAAATATTTATGCATAACCAGTGGATCGGATATGAAGATCACATCTTAAAGGGCTTAAAAATCTAATTTGATAATTTGATAAACTTGTTCTAGCACTTAGGCAATTGTTGGGCACAATTTGGCACACACCCTCACATTAATTTCTCATTGTTTGCATATTTTTCTTACTACTGTAACAAGTGTTTTCAGATCTATACATCTCCGAATAAATCACCATAAGAAGGTTAGTTGGGTCAAATAATCATTTGGCAAGTCTTTGGGTGTGGCATTTCTTATATTTGGCTCTTGGGTACTTGTCATTTCTTGATCCTAAATAATTTACTTGCTGTTGTACTTAAGGTTTAATAATTTCTCATTTGAATGTGATTGAGATGTAAGTAACATAAGAATTTTGCTCATGCTCTATAGTGATTTCGTTTCATGTTTTTATAGCAATTTGGTCTCTAATTGTTTCAAGTGCATTAAAATATTTGTTGTTGTGAGTTGGTTGAAAATGCATAAGTGCACATCTAATATTAACACTCACTAAAGCACCCTAATTTCAAATCACTTGATTCAAGTTTCTTTGGGCATCTTATCTTTCTTGGTTGGCATCAAGTAACATTGGCATAAGATCATTAATCATCATTGAAATATCTCGAATAATTGTGATTGGCATTATTGTGTTAAGCAACTAATTGTTCAAGGAACATTGCTAAAGGAATTGTTGGATAATTGCTAAACACATTAATTGATCTATCCTAAGCATTGAAATTTTGTTGGTATAAGATCATTGGCATTGTCTAAATATCTTGAAGATCTTAAATTGTCATTATTGGTTAAGTATTATACTCTTGCCATCGTTGGAGAGACTTATCATTGGCACTTGATAATGGCACATTTTGGGTAATAAGATTGTCTCTTTCATTTCCAAGTACTCATTGTCACAATTAAAGACTAATCATAACTAAAGTATTTGAATCATATAATAAATATTAAACCAAGAATTCATACCTATTTTGCATAAGCATTCTAAGTTTAGTTGCACTAATAATTTACCTCCAGCATAAGCTTGGTTGAAAGACTTCTAGGGCCACCCTTTCTCACATAACTTGAGGGATTCAACACCTTTCTAGTAGTTAACACAGTGACCTTTCATTCGTCAAAGCCACAATCTTTACAATGCCGGAGGCACCGGGTGGTTGGAACACAGGGGGAGGTATTGTTAATCAAGTCTTTGCTTGCTTTCCATTGGCTTCCATCCCACAACCTACTCTAAAGATTGGTTCTAAAACAGTTAAGAGGAAGGTCACATTAGAATAGGCATATAATTAAAAGTAACCAAGATCTTTGCATCACACCTAGGTCTTAGAATTCACATAGCATATAGGTTAGCGAGCATTCAAGCAATGATTATCCATCTAGTTACTTGGCGTTAAATTTAAATAAGCAAGAAATTGACTCCACAAGGCACTGGTCTCAAAATTAAATCTAATATAATCTCTAAATTTTCCTTAAATTAACCAAATATCCAGGCCACTCAATTGTCTCCCAAACTCGTTGGTTGCCAACTTGTCTTTCATCTTTTCATTTCAATAGGGACTACCCCACAATACACTGTTGTTGGGAGATAGCTAGAACGGAGAGGTCGGGGATCAGGGTGATAGGTCCCAACCTAAGTTGTTGTCGTAGTGCCTATATAATCTGAGCGTCAACAGGTCCTATGTAGCACAAAGAAAAATTACACATCAAATCCATCAAAGAGGAAATGAACAAGCTAATTAAATTGAATCATGAGCGCAAAAAAAGATTCTTGAATCTTATAATTGTTGGAATAAAAGAGAAGAAAGATGAGGTCACATTAGAAATAGTAAATGCATAACTAAAACCTAAGTCACAAATTGAAACAACTTATCTCATGGAAGCATGAATGTTGGGAAAGATACTCAAGCATAAAGATAGACTGATCCATGTAACACTAAGGCTGATAATTCTAGTGCCTTAGAGAAATAGTTGCAGACTAGGTTGAGTGGATACATAACCTAAGGAGTATAGTTTTGACTAGCTAGAAAATAGTAAACCAAAATTGGGTGTACTGAGGAGAGCCATACTCAACTGACAAGCTCAGCACTATTTGGCAACAAATTTCATATTGACAGAGATGCATATGTGATTGGATTTCTAATAGCGAGGGTATCTTGTCCAAGCCACAAAACCAGTGGCCAACAATATTATGCAAGGTAGGTATACCATTGCTCTGACACCATGTTAATCACTTACAAAATTAGGGAGGAAATTAGATCAACTTGAGATTCAATTATATTCACAGAGATGTACATATTAATACACAGACTTATGACCATTGGTTTCCATCTTCCAAGAGGTCATGTAGACTCCAGTGACAGTTGGAATTCCTCCACACCAACCCTTACAGATTAGGTGTCCAATATTACTAAAAGGAAAAACTATTTAAAACACACTAAAAAAAAACTAAATTTGATTGCAAAAACACACACAAAAAAGAAATTTGAAAAGAAAACGAGAATATAAATTAATTTGTTTTAAACAATTATAAAAATAATAATAAAATAAATAAACTAAAATAATAATTTTATTTCAAAAAAAAACATTTAACAAAATAAATACTTAAGAAAAACCTTCCTTATATGTGGTGAAGATCATGGAGTAAAGATGGGAAAGGAGGCTCTACTGTTGTCACCCCACTCAATTTTTGAGTGGGGCGAGATGATGAACTCATTCCCACAAATGGCCAATTTGGACCATCAAATGCATCAAAACTATGATTAACTCATTAATGGCGTGAGATGGTGGCATACATAACAATATGGAAGGGAGTTGGCTTATTTAGGTTCCACAAACGAGTTAATGGACATACTTTCTGTCTTCAGTGGTTGGTTCTATGCTATGTGCCTTGGTTTTGGATCAATAGAGTGCGTATTTTGCTTTTAAACTTTGTTGTTTTTGTTCATATTTAGGGGGAAGGACTAGGTCCTCCTAACTTGGCCTCCTCCATTGGCATGGGAATTGTCCAAACTAGTGAATTGTTTGATAATGGTATATTGGTGCAAGACACAACTTATCACCCTTAGCGCCAAGTCATAGGTATTGAATAATCTTGCTTGTGCTTAAAAGCACTTTTTAACTTGCTTGAAGTAGAAGTTCGTCATCAGATGCATTTCTTTTCATTGTTATGCATTATTAGGAGTGTTCTTGGGGGGTTTAGTTATGCTCTCTACGAATATGGTGTTCATTCTTGTTTGGAGGTGTTATTATATGTGCAAGCATCTGCTTTGTTCTTGGAACCTTCTCTACACTTTGTTTGGTCCTTCGCTGTCTCTTCTCCCCACATCTTGGTTACTCTGTCATTGGTTTCTCCATTGCAGCCGCTTCTATATGTGTGTTCTCCCCCCTCCCCCATGTTTTATTTTGGAATTCCACCCCCATTGTGATGCCCTAATAATGAGCACATATCCATAGGGGCTCTTCAAGCCAGGATGAAGGCATTACAAGGGTGCACCTTTGTTCTCACCTTGTTGCCTACAAATTTCACCTTCATACCTCCCTAAAGTGCAAGAAGAAATTCAACAGGCCTCTAAGGAAGTGATGTTAGATAGAGATGAGTTTGCTAATGCAGAGGTTGTCACCTTGGTGGCTGACTCGGTGCTAGACACTAGGCACACACCAAAATCAATATCTTTATACTATAGAGCTTTACTAGCATATTAAGGCTCTCCTTGGAAAAATTTTACTGGAACAAAATGAAGCTAGAAGGAGATTTTTTCCGTAGTTGGATGACCTTCAGGTCAAGAACCATGATATGGCACTTTGTATGGGGAAGATCAAGACAACTCTCACTCGGGGAAAAGGTGTATCCTCATCGGGGTCTCTAGTTGACTTGATAGATGACTCAACCTCTTAGTTGGTTTTATATGCACTCAGGTTGTTGGATGTATGGCTAAGAGGCTTCTATGAAGAACTTTGTTAGTTGATAGTAAATGGGAAAAGTAAAATGAGAAATGGTAAATGTGAAATGTAAATGGTAAAATAATGAAAATGGAGAAATTATACAATGGATAAAGTTAGGAAGATAGAATGAAAATTGGAAATATCTTAGGAAAATGATCCCTATATTAAATTATGTAAATTATTAGATTCTACTACGAAGATAGGGTTATCAATTGAAAGGATGAACAAGAGAAATTTCTTTCTTTATGATATCTTTTATTTTCTTCTCTTTCTTCAAAAGAGAAACCATAATTGTCTGTCTTGCATGAAGAATCTTTGTAACATTAAACCTAGCCAAAAGTTTCTTGTTTTAGAATCATCTACTTGATGTGTGACATGGGAAACACATCAATAGGTCTGTGGACTCTCGTGGGAAATGAAGTAATGCTAGTAAAATTAGATGAAAATAAAATGCTTATAAACATTGATGGTAAAAATAGCTCGTCTTATGAACTGATATTATATATATATATATATATATTTATAATTATGGTATATATAATTATATATATATATATATATATATTTTATTTTGAATCCAATTATAAAATCCAATTCATTATTAGACTAAAGCTATTTTTACCATCAATGTTTATATAAATCTAATCTAATTATAATTAGTAAGCTCTATAAAACCAATATTAAGGGTTGAGTATTTAAATTTAAAAACTTAATTTTTACATGTAATATATTAGATAACTATAATCTTCATAATTCAAAATAAAAGACTTATATTTCATCTTACAATAAAATTTTTCTTAAATTATTAATGATAGAGATAACAAGTTCACTCAGTTAGTCTCCTGAGGAAGCATAACAATCCCACATTATGATATCATTTTTTCATAAAATAATGGGAAATGTTCCAAATTTTTGTTTATTTATAATTTGTAAAATACTTACCTATGTTTTTATTATCTTTTTTATAAGGTTTGTTTTGGTGTGTTTTGAAAATTTTCATTAGAGGAAGTTTTAGCCTAAAAGTTTCCATGAAATTTTCATGTACATAATATGTAAACCAATCAAAATCCTTTAAATTTAAAAAAAAGTACATGCAAATATTTTGGAGGGAAAATTAAAAAAGCTACTTTTTTTAATCGTATTTTTTTCTTATCTCTTTATAGGTTTACTCAAATTCCAAGTGAACACTCGTTGGATGCAAAATTAACAAGTACCCATTATGCATACTTTTGAGAAAACTCTCATTGATAAAAAATGAAGATACATTAAAAAACGTGTTGAACACACTTTTTTAATATATCTTCAATTTTTATCAATGCGGGTCTTCTCAAAAGTATGCATAATGAGTTTTCGTTGGATGCATAATTTAATTATGCATCCAATGAGTGTCTACGCTTGAAATTTAAGTAAACTTATAAGGAAATAAGCTAAAAATACAATAAAAAATAATAGTTTTCTTTTTTTCCCTTAAAACTTCATAACTCTATTTTATTATTGTGCTATTATTTTATCATTTTTCCTTAGGAAGCCACTTTTAGGCTTAAATTTCCTATAATGATGATTTTTCTAAATATAGTTTTACTCATTTGAACCCAATTTATGAGTTTTCCCTTTGAAAATTGTTATTTGTTTGAATTCAACTTAGTCTCCAAAGAACAATTATGCATGTCATTTAAGTTTGAAAAGGAGAAAATAAAAACAAAAGTAATTTGGTTATGTGATGAAACGAAAACCTGTTGCTATATCTTCTATCTGAATGTTGAATGGGGGTGGTGGGGGGGCTTATATCCAAATATGGATGACTCCTCAATAGGTAATTCATGACTAGGGTGAATGACAAGATCTTGAATGGCTTTACATGAAACATCACATCCAAATTTGGGAGAGTTCTTAGTGGGGAAACATTTTGTTAATCCATATGCCTTGATCTTGAACGACTGTACATGTGATATCACATCTAAATATTGGAGAAGCTTTAGCATCGAATCCTTTGTCCATATGGATTTATGGATCTCAGATTTTTTCATGCTTGAAGTCATATATCCAAATCCAAGAAGTTGAGTAGTGAATTTTTTTAGCAGGTACTTTGGATACCCGAATGCCTTGATATTCGGATCACTGTGGTATTGTGATGCTTGTCATCAACAATTTCCAATATCACTTACTCATCCTACCATGTCATTAGATCGTGTCCATGTGACATGACACATGTATGTTATCACACTCATGGTTATGTGGCAAGACTCTACATGTGATATCACATCTAAATATTGGAGAAGTTTTAACATCAAATCCTTTGTCCATATGGATGTATGGATTTTAGATGTTTTCATTATTGAAGTCATATATCCAAATCCAAGAGGTTGAGTAGTCAATGTTTTTAGCAGGTACTTTGGATACCAGAATTCCTTGATATTTGGATACCTATGGTACTCGCATGCCTATCACCAATGATTATCAATGTCACTTGCTCATCCCAACATGTCATGAGATCTTGTCCATGTGACATGACACGTATGTTATCACATTCATGGTTATGTAACAATCTATGTTTGGTTTGAATTTGGTTGAAGATAAAATTTCACTAAGTGATTTACTATGTGCTTCAACTAATGGGATAAATTGAATTGATGAAATATTATAAGCAATTTAAACTATATATTTTTGGAGAAATGTGGTATTATTAGCTACAAGTTATTGAAACAAAAGTCACATGTCAATGTGACCCTGCATCTCTCTTACAAATTGTCAATCTTAGAACCGATTTTTATGCATATGAATTAAATTAAAACTCAAATTATGAAGAAGAAAATCATTAAAACAAGTAAATAGTTGTTTTTTTTGCTTAAATTGGTGTAAGTTTATTTGATTTTGGATAATTGAATGGATTATACTAACTTTGCACAATTGTTTGTACAAAATTTAGACAAATAATTTTGAAGGCCAAGAGTATAAGCATAATAAGGAATTGAAGGAGAACTTGGACATATGAAATGAGGTGGTTTTCTCATGAACAAATAAGGAGTGTACACTTTTCCAATTCAAATTAGTTGCAATCATTTGTGTGATAATTCCCACTCAATTATGTAACAAGAATTTTCAACTTCGAAAGTAGATAATGCATACTAATTTCATTACTCAAAGAAAACATTGTGATCAATTAGTTAATGAATTTGTGAGTTTGAAATCAAATATTGATATAACAAAAGTTGGAAAAGGTACAATGTATAGAAAACATTTAAATAATAATGAGATTGAAAGGGCCAGCTAGAGAATTTGTAATCATGCTATATATTATTTATCCGAGTCATAAAAAAATGAAGGCCAATGTTTTTTGTTGTTAAGTTGACTGTGTAACTTTTTTTCTTACACATTTGCATTTATTGGCGGTGAGCTATCTGAAGTTTAACTTTTTTATTGCTCAAAGTATTTTCAATGTTCTACAATCTCCTTATAGATAGAAATTAGATACAAAATATATTATATTGTTATCTTAAAAAAATATTTATTTATAATAATTAAGGTAGTATATTTGTGCTTAGTAACTATGTGGTTGGGTGAATTCATTCTTGACCTAGCAATTATCCCATATCTATGTCTGCAAATCAACACATCCCACTCCTAGTTATCTAGGATAACTATATTATATGCAATGTACAAACAAATTTATAAATTAGTTAGAATATTTTAACATTAGGTCATATATTTTCCCTTTGGAGTGACTCTTGGTTATTTCCAAATTCTCTCTTATGGCAATCAGTCACATATATCAATGGACATTTCCATTTTAAATGAGTATAGGTACTATTGGGGTCTTGATCGGGTAATGCTTCTTATTGTTGTCAACACAACCAAATCTACCAAAGGTCATGTTTCCATTATCTTGTAGTTATGGACATATTCTACAAAATTTTATCCTTTGTCAACTATGCTTGAGTTTCTGGTGCTAAGTCCTCTATGGATGTAGGACCTGGTTGTCTTCCTAAAATAAACATGGAAGACTCATATATTTTAAGAATTTCCATATTCACCATTAAGTAAGTGTGTATGTATATGAGTATATTGAGTATGTAAACATTATCTCCCACCTTTTGCAGTATCTCAAAAGGACCATACCATAGATCCTTGATTTTCGTACTAAAATGTTATAGTCTCTCGTTGTTCAATTGTAACCATACATTTTATTCTACTCTAAATGACCTCTCTATCTTGTGGTGATAATATAGGGCCTTGAATTTTTCCTATGCCTTCTTTAATGCTTCGTGTACTTGTAAATGGATATGTTTGATCTTTTCAACAACTTTTTCTTCTCTTAAAGCATCCCCCGTTATATCCTCCCTCTCTCCTTGTTGTCCATATAATACATCCAAATGTGAAGGTGGAAAATATTCAAATCAAGTCTCAAATGGTGACTTACCAGTTGAAGTGTGAATTTCTCCGTTCTAGGAGTGTTGGATATAGACCGAATTTCCATCCCAAGACTTCAAATATTTCTGGTTATAGCCCCTCATAAGTTGTACAAAATTCCAATTGAGTACTTTTTTCCCTACTATGTGTGGATGGAACACTATAAACACGTTCAATATTTTATCTATCTTATCCCACAACATAGTCTAAAATGCACTAAGAAATATGGTGTCCCTATTTGAAACTCTGCTCCTTGGTATCCCCAAGTGCACCTGGACCTATTCAAAAAGAAACTTTGTAGCTTCTTTCCCTCTGATAGTGTTTTGACAAGGCATGAGAACACACATATTGTTCAACTTGTAAACTACCACTAACTAATAATCATGTCTCTTCCTGTTAGTTGGTAAACCTCCCACAAAATTTATGGAAATTCTTTCCCACGAACGATTGGGTACACATAAGGGATGGGATATACCCTACTTCCTATTACTAAGTACAACAAAGTATAAATCATATAATGAACCTAGCTACATCTTATTTCATCCTTAGCCAATACACATACCCCAGTATAAGTTGGAAACTATCTTCCATGTTACCCACCATTTGTGGGTAGTGTATATAGGAGAATTCTTTTCTCCTAGATGGTCCTCAGCCGACAACCAACAACCCTTAGTAGCCACTAGATAGCTTGATGTGCCATTATCTCCGCCACCTAAGCCAGAAAAGTGGTTCCTCGCCAATCTATTATGATTGTATGTTTGAAGGTGGGCCTCCTGACCCCAAAGGTATGGCTTTTCATTGGTATAGTTGAGTAATTTTCCATACTTGTCATGGGCACACATTTGGGCATGAATTGGTGTGGGGATTAAGCGACAAGAGTGGGCTAGGTTTGTACTCTTGTATCCACTACCCAATTTCATGGTTAATCTTGTACCCTAGTCCTGTGGGATTTCCTTTACTAGCCTTTAGCTTTAGGATTGGAAATACATGGAAAATCCCAATTTTGGTTGCATGGTCCCGCTTCCCGACACCATATATATCGCCCCCTTCCACTCATTTTAGCTCCATTCATCAATTTTCGCATCCGGGTCCACACATGTTTGTTGGGTCCACATAAGGTTAGCGTCCCCTACCCTTGCCCACATCTTGGGTCAGGCCTAGAATGATGCCCCAGAGGTTGATGCAATTAAAAAGAAAAGAAAAAGCATAATCTTCCACTCTTAATAGGAAATGTATTACAAAATGCAAAATATGCCCAACACATACAAATTTAGCACGTGGAAAAAATCCAAACATGAGCTCTACCCTTTATCCATGGTCATCACCTTGGTTTGTATGGGCCCTAGATGAACCCCCTCCATCATAAAGGAACCTATGATTGTCCCAACCCTTAGTGGGTGATGAATTTCCCCACCTTAAGGGGGCATCCATTGTTATATATTACACAACATGCTCTCATCCCTTGGAGCCCTAAGTAGTTATGAAGAAAAATCAATCAAAGGCAAAAGGCATATGAAAAAGGGTGGAAAAAAAAATGTCGGGGTAACTTATATACCACGATTTGATCCCTCCTACACTCATATACTACGACTTGATCCCTTCTACACTCATATACCCAAGTGTGGGCTTCCCTTATTATAGCTAACCATGTACCATAACATGTGGTCTGGATGATTCCCCCAATCCCCACTTTGTTCCATTACTTCAGTATGTGCCACCTACCATTTGAGCGATGTGCCATGGACATGTCACACCCTTTAGAGGTTGAAACGACCTAATAGGGTCCTTGATTAACCCCTTATTGAGCTTGGAGACACTTGTACATGCCAAATCCCACTATGGAAGGGCATGCCACCATGAAATACCCCATTGATTCCATGACTTTTAAGTTCTTTTACTTGATTATCCTAATGATTTATTGTATTGGAGGGCAAGAGGACGCATTGGATCTTATGCACCTTGCAGGTGGGTCTCCATTTGGGGCTTGGTCTCTCTATACAGGGTCCTAGCACTCTAAAGGGCCACATTGGTACTTGTAGGGCGAGCATTGAGAGCCATGTGCCTTCACCACAGTAGAGAGTACTTCATGGATCCCCAACACCACTCATTGATTTATTGTGTTCCACCTTTTGGATGAGGATGATGCACTTGGTTCACCATGCCTAGTCGGCTCCACACTTGCACCATACACTCAACAAATGATCTGGGGTCCAGATGAAGGCTTATGTCACCATCCTAGCCCTTACAGATGGTTTACAAACATTTTCGATCCACTTGGAGACCCATGAGGATGTCCTTGTGACCCCCACCTAAGGGCACCATAGGGATTTTCTTGGAAAAAAAGGGCCAACCCCTTGTCCACTATGTTTGAGGTCCATTCTCACATCGTGGAACACTCTGGACTTTATTAGGTGTCCTGAAAGGCCCAATGACTCAATTTATTGATCATTCTACCCTCTTGAGAGGCTTATTATTATGTTATTGAGCTATCTTGGTGGGCTTGTCACCAAGGGATGTTATTATTATACATCATTTTATTATTTGGGGCTCAATTAGTCCAAATTAAAACTCATTAGTGATTGTATAAATGAGAGTGAGGGGATTCATTTTCATCATCACTTGGGATTGGATTAGTATCTCTTGAGAGATTTTCACACTTTTTGTCGGGTAAACTTTTTGGAGCTTTCTTGATGTTCTATGATGTTTCTATTTTGGCTATTGTCTTTGGAGCTTCTTTCTAGTGAGAAGTTGATGAATGTATATACTCTCTCTCTCATGTAAGTCGAATTTTGATGCTATTCTTGTTATTTTACTAGTTTACTTCATGTTATGATTATCATTATTCTTGTATGGGTTAGAGAAAATGCGAAATTCTTCTGGGAAGCTTGAATAAGTAACTTAATGCATGCGTTGTACTTAAATAGGGTGGGTGAATGTTCCTAGAGGCACCTAATAGGTTTTAAGCCTTGAAACTTCATCTCTTTGGAAAATTTGAAGTGTAGATATCTAATTACCTAGTTGATGCACTTGAATATGCCAACGATGGTTAATTAGGGCTCCTTAGCGCTTGAAATTTCTCAATCTAGGTGTATCTTGACTCCATTAATCCCCCTAGGCAAGGCATCGATCCTCGCATCCTCTTGGTGGTCAAATTCATCTTTCTTTCCATCACCTCTCCCAATTTTTGGCCTAACCCTGGAAGGTCACCTAGGGCATCAAGTAAAATATTTTGTAGCCATCTAAACACCTTGAAAATTGGTCCACTACTGCACTGGAGTTTTCTCAAGAGGTCCTCCAAATTTGAAGCAAATCCAACAGTGGAATCCCGATATATCACAAGCCCTAGCTTGAGGACCATTTCTCTCCCTAGGTTGATTTGGGTTAATGTCCTCATTTGGATCATTGCATTCAAATTTCAAAAGAAAAATAGTCCTTTGATCCTTTCCTCTTACCTAATTAGGCTAAACCCCTCTGTGATTGATCAAATCCATACCCTTGCCCTAGTTTGGGTCCAATGTGGTCCCACAACTCTACAACTCAAATTCCACAATGAATACATAGAATCTTTTTCTCCATGAGGATCCTTAAGTCTAAGAAGCCCCTTGTCAAGGCATATCCTATAAACCTAGGCTCAAGTATCCTCTTAGCCCTTCCTATATAGCATATCACCTTGCCTCTCGAGTAAGTAAGCTGTTTAATTGGGTCCCTATTGTGAAAAGGATTTCAGAATCACCCCATGTCTTATCATTGATCCATCTATTCTTTTGTTTCCTCTCATATTGGGACTCCTCCCATCAGTGAAATCCCGTCAAGAGCTAGGAGCTTTAGCTGAGGTGACTATTGGATTGTGGTAGTGTTTTTGTGGCAATGGTGTACTAAAAGACATCCCCTTCACTTTTGGTTGTTCACTGCAAAGGATTACAAGTAGAATTGGTGTTGTTAGTGAACAGACTTAGATAAACAACGCATTGCAAATTTTGAGAAAAATTCATATAAACAAAGAGGTAAATACACAAACAATGCTCAATGGAGCAAACAAGTCAAAAAAATAATGGAAAAATATCCCTTTATTGACTGTTGGTAGTAGATGTTGAATACAATAGATGAATCTTAAGCACTTGAAGAGAATTCTTTGAGCTATGGTGCTAACAAATCCTCAGCATGGGAGTTTCTTTTCCTCAATCTCTTCGCAAGTTTCTCCACTCTCTCAAATAAGTATGAAGACACTCCGATGGTGGACTCTTCTCCTCTCGGTAAGGTGAGGGATTTCTTAGAAACAATATGGCCAAAATGATAGTGCTCTTACTTTCTTTGGCTTCAACAATGGATTGTTGGTTTGCTCTGATAGCAATTTGGCTAGCATAACAAGGTCTCATATTTTGGTTCTTCCATGGCTTGTTTATATAGAATTTTTTGAATCCATATTCCCTCTCTTGGTTCATGCATGACAATGACTCATGAGTAGGACAAGATTATTCCATTGAGGGTTGCATATCCTCAGGGCGACTCAAACTTGGTTGTCCTAGACTGAGATCCTGTCAGGGAATTGCCTCCAAGTTTGTGAAGTGGTCCCAAATTCGTTGATTCATCCATTTATTCAACTGTGCGGCTTTCGAAGGAGATTCTACACGCACGGTTATCAAAGAAATAGTCACAACATCCTCAATTTTTTAACCTTATAAACTTTAGACCTTAGGAGAAATTAAAATTTTAAAACTTCATGATGTCTTCAGCTGGAAAATCTTCACTTGTGCATTTTGCTAAACGTCTTTTAACGTCTTCTGTATTGTGCAAACATGTGTACGATTTTATGGTGTCACCAGTTTCCCCCTGATGTATGAGGATAGGAGCAAACATATAGTTGAAATACATCACATTTTTTGTTCTTACGGAGAATCTGATCAACCTTTTGAAAGAGAGGATAACTTGTTATGGAGATGAGTAGGGAACCCCTTGATTGAGTACAAAGGATAACCATGCTCTGAAGAAAACCTAAAGAGTAAAAATGTGTCTATATGAGGTGGGCATGTCCCATGCTCGTTATGATGACTAGTGACAAATTATTACAATTATACAAGAAATAGTTGTCTAGTCAACATTATGGTGGTTGACATTCTGATGGATGATGATGGTAACTGTTCTTTGACAAATACACTGAATTTGGTTCCCCTGTGCATAAAATAGGTGAATCATTGCTAAATGAGGTGTTGGGGTATGCATGGGTCTTTCATTTTGGGTACCTCCCCCGCATCATGATGTAAGCACAATTAAATGAGGTTCTTAGTGATGCGAGGGTCTTCGACTAAATGAAAGAACCACAACAGTCATTAAGTACAGTACCATATTGACATGAAAACTTTTGTTGGTTTCAAATGTCAAGGGGGCCAATGACATCAGTGGGAATTAGTGATTCCCATTGTGCCACCCGAGGATATCCCTTCAAGGGGGGAGTATCCAAGGTACTGTGTCGATCCTGGAATATGAGTGTTGAAATCGACAGGAAAGAAGCATCAACCACCCGACATGTTGTGTCGGGAATCAATAATAAGTGTAAACAAACCGTAATAGTGTGGGTCAGACAAGGGATGATAATGAGAGCGGACGATATGAGTGGATATGGACAACTGACTTGAGGTTGGAGCTATAATGCGAGTGGCGACAATGAAACAATTCTTCTGAGATGAGTGGCCCTTGAGTCGGTAGGACATCCAAGGTAGGTGTGAGTATGTTTTGACTGGCATGAAGAGGGTGAATGAATGTGTATTATTGGCAAGCTCTGACCAAGGACTGTCGCTGGGTACAAGGCATGAAAAGATGGGTGGGAGCAATTTTTCTAAAAAGTCTTTATACACTTTCCAAAAGAATATGAAGGTGATTTGGATGTACAGACATGGAGATGGGTGCCTCATGATAATGGTGACCTGGACAGAGGTGTGGCGCTTTTGTTGAGGGTGGGGGGCCCATTGGTTGGTCTCCATGTTGGGTTGGTGAGGCGGATGAAGTGATGCAAATGGTCTATATAATATGGGTGGATGATAGGCCAAATGTACGATATGGTGGTTCATTTGCCTTGATTTGCCGTAAAGTACCAGGGATGGCCGGGGAATGAGGTGTATGGGCAATGAATATAGCAGAATGAGGTTGATCTTCAAGGCATGTAATTGGAGTGATTTTCGGGCTTGAGTAGGTGGTCATGGCTCCTGATAGTAAATAGGGGTCTATAAACATGAAGTGAGCCATGAGTGGGAGTGCTCTATCGACTGACATGGATGTTTATCATATGCCAGGAGAAGTGGTGATAAGCATAGTCAAGATGATGGACTCTATGGTGCATTTTGGAGAAATGATGTAAGGATATGTGAAGCTTAAGAGGAAGCCTATCATGCTAAGTGGTGAATGATACTTGCTCTATTATTTGCCTGTCAGGGTGTTGGTCGAAGCAGATTGTTCGTGATGTACCTGCAATATACACAGCCAATACCCCAAGTGAAAGCATATTTTTAAAAAATATACATAATCTGAGATTGAGTGAATGATATGAACTAAGAACAAGAGAAGGCATACCTGAAATGATTTTTTGAGTATGCGGCAGGGCCAAAAAATGATTTTTGGCAATCATTGGAATGAAGAGTTCCATGATGGAGATGGTGTCGTACTGATCCTTGTGTCTCTCCCGGTTTGGAAAATGGAGGTCCTGAGCCTCTGTAATGGGCTCCAAAAAATGGAAAAGAGGGCAATACATAGGGCTGAGGAGGTCAAATATCATCTCATTTGCACTGTTGAGCTTGAGAGGTGAGAGTGAGTTTTAGGCGCATTTCTTGCCATTGCGGTCATTCAGAGTACTAGGGATGCATGCAGGGAGAGACATGTAGGAGCTTCTACCCTATCCTTTGTGCTTTTGCTAAATGTAGGGTAGATAGGTCGTATAGGGGTCCCTTGTATGACCTTTTAAGGGTGTGATTGTAAGGCAGCGTGGGCGATTCATGTGGAGTCGTGCAGTCACCGCTTGAACCTATGACGTTTAAACGACCCTTAAACGCATGACCCATGCGTCTAAGTTGCGATAAGTCACGACGATATCCTTTGGGGGTCGCTGTGACTTAGTTGTTGGGCCACATGCGGTCCGCGTGTCTGTGTTCAATATAGATGTGTGGATCGTGCGTGTTAAAAACATACACATGAATTTCAACTTTTTGGGTCACCGCGACCTATGGACTCACGGGTGATTGCACGCGTGTCTGTTCAAGAAACAAATGTGCATTGCGTGCGTCTGTGAGGTGCATAAGCATGTGATTGTCATAAAAAGAGGGTTTTAACATAGTTACCGATCAAACGAGAAAATGACTCAATACTCGTTTTTTTGAGGTAGCAAAAAATCACTCAATTTTGAAAAATGGTGATTTAGATTACACCTTTTTTTTTGGAGCATATTTTTGCCACTTTAAATTTTTTTTTGTATCAAGTATGAACAATTTTTTTAAATGTTAGTGATTTTCATGCTGATTTTGAAAAGTGTTGATGCAACATCA